>VZTN01017698.1:1204-32032 GCA_013400515.1 Erpornis zantholeuca
TAAAAGACCCTTCGCCTTTTTCTACTGGCCTTACAGCACTTCAGTTTGATGTCATGTTACTCTAATTCTTCTAGTCAAAAGGAGATCCATAGGCAAATATTCTCATCACTCCTTTTTGGCATCTCACTTCCATAACTAATAGTACAGCCTCCTAGGGAGTCAGTGAAATCCCCAGAGTGCAGTTCAGAGTGTGTAAATTTGATGCTAAGTGTCAGAACATTTGAGGACTCTTAAAGAGCATCTTTAGAAGTCATCTTATTAAACCATGGGCTTCAAGATGAAGTTAGGCAACTCAGATTTGAGCAGAAAACACATAAAATGTTCAATGCATCCTCAGTAATGCAGATTAGAATAACACTACCCAAAATTCTTTCCCCTGCCCATAACTTAGTAGCTCATGCGATAACTGAAGAACTCATAACGCATCACACAGTTTCATAGTCATACTAGACTTAGCATTTAATTTATTAAAATACCTTTTTTTTTCATTTACATTATGAGTTAGTATGGCAGCTCTTATTTATCAGTTAACAAATATACTCAATTACTCTTGATGGGGAATATTCTTTTAGGTGGAATTAGTATCAGGGAGGATCCATAGTTCCAACACTACCACACCCAGCTAGTGTCACCATGTAAGAGTAGAATTAATAGAAAAGGTCAAATTGTTTAACAGCATTATGAAGTAACATTGTTAGAGTCAGGAAGAAATCTTGTGATTATTTATCAACACCATCAGCTGTAGAACAAAGAGTTGAACAAAAGCCAGGGGGAAAAAAAATCATCTACTAATTTAAAAGGAGACTCATTTACTCACTTAAAAAGTAGTCCTAAAGAAAGGCAGAGAAGGTCATGAACAAAGATATGCCAAACTGTTTTTAAACATTGCCAAAAAAGCACAGTATTGCACTGTATTCTGTATTAAGATGAATGTGAATATTTCAGACCAGAAGATCAGACTGGAACAGGAATGGCAAGGTTCATTTTAATCACACCAATCTTGCCAATTGGTAAAAAGTGAGACATCTGCATTGCTTAGACTAAAAAGGCTCAGATCAATGTAATTAACTTCCTTGTACCTTATGCTCCCGAAACAATCAGCAAAAGAGTTCAATTAAAATGTTAAACAATGTTTTTCAGCACAGAAATACATATCTTGCAAGTGTAAATGTTAAAAAAATACCCTAGAGTCTTTTTATGCACCAGGAGCAAATCTAGCTTTTACTTTTCCCAAGTTAAACTTGTTTTATTTCTGTAAGATGTCCCCAAATCTTTTTATAACTCTTTCAATTGCATATAAACATAATCTCCTGGTATTAGTATATTAGCTTGGCTAAATATAGCAAGGAGCACTGGTGTTTTATGGAGCATTTTCTTTGGTATGCAGCTAATATAAATAAAATGAGCAGACAGAAGTTGGCAGTGTTCCACTGACATTACATCACTTTTCCTTAAAAGGAAACCTCTCTGCAGCTTAACATCTTGCTTTAAACACTCAGAAGTGTCCACAAACCCTTCAGTGAGGATCATCATATAAGGCCAGCAGTTAGCTGCAAAGGACTAGAACACAGAGCTGGATCTCCTGGTACAACACTGAAAAGAAGCTCTCTAGTGAAAACCACCTTATAAATGTCACCAACCACAGAACAAGGGAGTTGCATCACGTCTAAGAAAAGAGATGTGTAAAATGTACATAATTCCAGTAAAAAGCGAAGGATAAACTTCTAATTCCTGTGACACTACTTTTGTAGACTCAGGAGTTCCTCTAGAAACCAGCAAATTAAAAACAGAGGCCTAATCCAGCAGATATAAATAAGACAGAGACATAAGCATCTATTGCAGTTTCATTTCCTGCTTACTCTTTGTGTTCCTCCAAAAGACAAAACCTCCTATTTTGTGGTACCATCAGTATTGGTCCCTCATCTTCAGTATGACATTACTTTGAAGAAATTAGTTAATTATTGTAAAATATTAAATAATATTTATTTACGAAGATGTTGCTACCCACATAGGTTGAGCTTTTCACCAAAAACAATACAACTCCTTGACTGTACACAATGAAACTAAATTATATGTGCAGCAAAACCCAGTGGACCTACAAGGTTCCTCTGAAAAAAAGAAAAGTACTTGCACTCAATTTTTCTCATCCATTATTGAGACTGCTAGTCTTTATTGGAGACAAAAAGCAATCCACATAGTACACGAAGAAGAAAAGAGCCCAGAGAAATTTATGCTCATGTTGTAATTAATGTAAACATAAATTCTGGTTATTGTATTTCTAATGTGTATATTGCCGAGCAATAATCCAATTTTCCCTTCAAGTCTGAATGCCGTATTTGCTGGCATGGAATTTTATTGAGAACATAATTTATTTAGGCACTGTCACACAGACACACATAAACACAAAAAATGTATTTACCACAGTACAAAAAGTCATGGTAGGTCATTTTGTCCTCTGCTTTTTCCAAAAAAGTTTGAGAGAAGTTTGCTGAGTGGCTCCTACAGCTTTTAGTTGCAGCTGTACAGCAAACAATCTTTAAAAATTTACAGTAATTGTTGCCATGTTTACATCAGTGGCTCTCAGTAAAGAAAATACTAATCTAGTAAAGGTATGCAAAAAATAAATGTAAGCTGGGCTACACTGAATATCACTGTGATTACTCTCACTTAAGAACCACCTGGTCTTACAACACAATGAATTCCCTGTCCTCTCAGTCAGTAAGACATCCCTAAATACTTCTTATGCCCAACCCTTTTCTTTCACTTCCAGTTGTGATGGCACAGCAGCTCAGGACCCTAGGAGAAAGGGAAAGTGAATAAAAAGTTGAAAGCCTATGTAGAATTGGGTAAATTGATGGTTTTGTTTGTTGGTTGGGTTTTTTGTGGCTTGGTTTTGGGTGATGGGTTGTTTTGTTTGTTTGGCTTTTTAAAATCCTGAGTCTGTTCACTCCTTCAGACTAAAGAGCAGCCACCTGATGGGTTCTGCTGGTGCAAGAGAAAAGTGGTGCTTGTCCAGGAACAAGCATCTGAAAGCTGGACTTCTCATAGCTCACACTGCCAAGGCAGGGTTTGCAAAGCTGTATCTTTAGTTGGTAATCCTGAAGGGCTAGAATGAACTTCTATATCCATTCTTCTATGGATGACTTTGCTGTTTAATTCTGAATGGCAGTGACCAAATAAGATGTTGAAGTTTTATTTCACATATATATTTTTAATTCAACGGACCCAGAAATGAATGAAGTCTTTAATGGAGGTAAAGCCGAAGTTTAGTTTCAAACAAGAGAAAAGTAATTTCAAACTGGTTAGTGTGCCCAGTGAATAATTTGAGAAAATGTCACCATCTGAAGATTTC
Organism: Erpornis zantholeuca; assembly: GCA_013400515.1. NCBI lineage: Eukaryota > Metazoa > Chordata > Aves > Passeriformes > Timaliidae > Erpornis > Erpornis zantholeuca. The sequence continues at coordinate 4,557 of VZTN01017698.1, forward strand.
AAATAGGGGTATTTGTGCAATATTAACACACTCTTACCAAGAATACAGTACAGGCCTAAAAAGGAGGACATGTAGCTTAAGACTTGATTGCATGAAAGACAAAGGTATAAATAACAATATTCACTTGACCAGTTTCATCTTTGTGTATTTTTGTTGATCCATGAATTGGCTACTCACTCCATAATTAGGTTTTCTTTTTTCTAAAACAATATTAGAATTACTAGCACCAGCCAATGTTCATTTTCTAAACTATGACTTTAGCAGTGGTTTCAACTAATGCCTAATTTTGAGAAATCATCAGGAAAAGCAGATGAATGTAGTTAAACTTGAAACAAAATTGAAAATAATATGGCATCTATATTTATCTAACATTAATTGAATCTTATCACAATAAAACTTCACCAAAACCTGCTGATTGGACAACAGAGTTCCTGCTCAGTAACTCAATATGTTAGGTTTCAACTGTCATAAAGTTTTGCTGTGTCATTTTAGAATCAGAGAAAACATCTGCCAAAATTAGCTGTAATGGAAAAAAATCAACTGCGAATCTCTCACTCATCCATCCCACTACTATTACTACGCAAGTTATCCTAATGTATACAGCAACCCCAAGCAGAACTGATATGCTAGCTGGCCACATACATGTTGAATCCATCATCTTTTTGTTTTATCACAGAAAAATCAAGCTACAACTGCTTTCCAAATTTGTGTAAATGAATTCAGGAATTCAAACCAGTAGCCTTTGGCTTCAGGCACACAGACATACAACCGAAACCAACAGGAGGCACAGTAATTAGTAACTCTGAAAATCAGGCAACCTTCACATGAATTTAACTTCATTCAAGCAAATTTGAAAATATATGTTTAAAACTTCATTCATGCATTGAAATACATAGTTTAAAAATATTAGGTTTTTCTCTAGGAGTAATTTTATTTTTAAGGGGAATTAAGTATCTGAGTAATTTGCTGTTACTTAAATGGCACAGAAATTCTTGGAGATGTAAAGGTTTCACACCCAGGTCCCAGGTTAAGTCCTATAAGTAGTAACAGAAATGGAAAGCACCTGATCAGCATTTGGTAGTGTGACTGAAGTGAATCAATCTCCGTGCTCTTCCCAGAAAACTTGTTACAAAGTCTGAATATGCCACCTTTTTCATCAACCTTTATTAACATATTTAAGCTGTGAAAACAGAGAAATCTTTCTTTTGTGCCTGGAAGATGTCCATAGACAAGATATATATAAAGGAATAAGAGCATTTTTTAACTCCGTGTCTCTGGTGTCACTCCAGAGTTTTTTCTAAGTTTTAATTAAATATTTAGATCACAGAGAAGGCTTATCATGGCATACAAATCCAGGTAATCTAAAGAACAGTGATGAATGACATCATCTGCTTCAAAAATAGGAATAGAAAAAACTTCCTACTAGGTGGTATGGCAGAATTACTCATGAGCTCAGAACTTTTTCTGTTAAATGACCAAAGTAAAGGCAATAATATATAACTCTTACAAGCTATAAATTGGAATAAGCTGCCCAGAGAAGCCCTGGAAGTGTTCAAAACATGTGGATATGGCACCTGAGGACAGCTCAGTGGTGAACATGGTGGTGTGGTACTGGGTTAATGGTTGGATTTGATGATCTTAAAGGTCTTTTCTATGCGATATTGAGAAAGCTTACACAATGAAGTCTCAGAAGAAACATCAGTTGGATAACAGTTTAATATGCCTAGAAATGTATAAATCAGAAGGTATCACCTTCAATACCACCTAATTATCACTTAGTTAACTTTGGGTAGCAACCAGTTGTACTAATTCTATGCAGTACTTTTCACATACAGTTTAGAAATCTTTCTTGCCCTCTGTTTTGAGCAAGGAAACTTGAAACTAGAGCTGAAGGAAGCTGTTGGGCTGGTGAAATTACAGAGGTCAAATTATATCAGAAGAATACTCCTACCACAACAGGTGCTCCAAACTACTTCGGTGTATATACTTGTTATAGAACAGGAACATCAAGGTTTAGAGTAATGAAACACAACTAAGTAAACCTGACACTTCCTAAATATTTTTATAACTTTGAGTTATTTGCAGCCATTGCCTGACTTAGCCTGAATATGATGTACAACACCATTATTTCTGATGGCTTACATATCTTTCAGTATTTAGGCCAGTGTATAAATTCATCAACAATGGTAAATGTAAGCGTTATTTTACCAGGGAACAAAAAATCCAAACATGCCACAGATAAATCTTAAGAGTTATCACCTCAATGAGAATTTGAGTAGAAAGACAATTATTCAAAAACACTGGACAATATGTACTATTATAACAGCAAAACTAATATTTTCTGAATATTGAATTAAATTATTTCATTGAACCAGAAGCATGGGTTTAGTTTAAATACGTTCCTGTCCACACAACATGCCAATCGTACAATTCTCATATGAAAGGAGTCTGTGCAATGCAAGACCTGATAACAGACAACGAGAATATTAGGCACATTCAGCAATTAACAGGACAAACAATTAATTTAGACCTGAATGGATACATCCAAGGAAAACTCTGAAACATTAAACTGCTTCTCAATAACGAAAATACATTTTTCATGTCCCCCAGCAGGCAAAACTAGTGCACTACCTCTTTTCTGTCCTTAACGCAGCATGTTGCAGTTACTTAGCTTAAATCATTCACCAGTGGTCAGTAATTTCAGCAAACCCTAAAATTTTCAAAATGAAGGGAAATTAATTGAGAAACAAATCATATTAGTACCTTCCTTCATTTATAAGTGACTCTTGACAAAGACATTTTCAAATTTATGTAAAACAGTGAACAAGCTAGGACAACTTTTGAGGAATCTGAGGTAATTAAATAGAGGAAGCATTTGAGAATAATTTCAAACACCAACCACAGAGATGAACACTGGTAACTCAGGAAGCTTGACAGTAAAATTCTGTGATTCTACCTCTGTCAAAAAGACCATCAATGATGACAGACAGAATTTCCATAACTCAGAAGCACAGTATTATTTAATTATGAATTTGTGAAAATTCTAATCTCTCTATTCAAGACAAGCAACTTTTGTCTTATATCATTCTGTATATGGGGCCCTGGAATTTCCATTAATTAGAAAGGTACTATTCACACGTTTTACAAATCTCTCCCAAACATCCCAGTTTCACTCCAATTAGTCAATCCTCCATTACTCCTCATAATCAACTTTGCTCTGCCAGTATTGGAAATTCTGGCAGACATATTAAATCTTTTTGGAGAAAAGAGAGGTTACTTAGCAAAAATATTGGGCTCAGAGCTCTGTATGTTCATACAGATTCACTCAACTACCCCAGCTTTCATCTACTCCCAATCAGCTTTCTGCTTAAAAGCATTCCAATTCTATTCTGTTCTGCTCTTTATCAATGAGCATGTTCCTTCAAATATTAGCATTGCAAACAGTTCCTCTAATTCAGTACTCTTACAAGAATTCACTCAGTAAACAGGGCCTGTCTCTTGCATTTGTAGACAGTAATGCTTAAAGCACAAACATCTGTCTTCTGAATCCAAATAAGGACATAATGTGAGTGCTGTGTTTTAGTTACAAACTGACAATTAGCCTCGGACAACAGAGCTTTCTTGTAATTTATTATAATTAACTGTTTCTAGGTCACTCCTCTTTTCTAGTTACAGTCTACCACAAAAAAAGTCCAAAGTTTGTACCCACCAGGAAAGTTAACTTTATAGAGTTACAAAACAAAGACTGTTAGAAGTGAGGATGCAATAGCCCTGTCTGGCAGCTTGTAGAAGGAGCAAACTGCAACCAGAAGGGGATAAAACTAGAGTCACTTTATTGCCTTTTAGTAAAACAACATGTTAAATCTAACATTAAAGATATCAATATTGTTCTGAACCAAATATTTCACCACACAGAGCCATGCCCACGGATAATAATCAGATCTGTTTAAGAAGTACACACATGGCTTACTTCATCTCAAGACCTGGACAGCAAAAGAACCTGAAATCGATTCGTAACATTTGTGCTCACATGTTAATATCCAGATTTACTACTGCAGCCTGTAACAAACAGAACATTCACAACTTGTGTGAGTGTTTCTGAGGTCTAAATTTCCTGGTAATTCTGTGATCCTCAAGAATCCCTGGGATCGTTTGCTGAAGAAAACTTCCAGTGAGATATCACACACCAGCTGGATATGCCGAAGCTTACACAATCACAAACCCCTGCTCCTTTAAAATATCAGTGCTCCAAAAAGCACTGCTTCTCTCCTTAAAGGATTCCTCAGAGCTGAAACCAAGGCCTTGATCTTGGGCTAAGTGCAATGCATGTGGTCAGTGCTGAGCTTCGCCATGCTGGGAGCGGTTCCACGGCGCTGGTCCGCACGCCACATGACGTGCCTTTGACATCAAGACTAGATTGCTGCAGTATGTTCCAGCTAGGGCTGCAGAGAGGGCTGACGTGCTGCTTGCAGCTGGTTGTTGATGGCAGCCATACAACTGGTAGGAGAGCAAGGGAAACATGGCAGAGATACTGACTCTGCATCTCCTTCTCCTTTTTCTGGGTATTTCATGTGATTCCGATAAATGTTGCTATTTATATTAATTGTCTCTTTATATCTATCCACCAACATGACCACTAACTTTTGAAAGGATAGGGGACACAAGAACCTAGAGTTTCAGAATCAGTGTATAATTCTTATTTCTGAAATCACAGAAACACTATAAGTTGCTGTAATTTATGGGTCAGAGATGTAACCTCAGAGTCAATAGCTGGAAGTTCATCCTTTGTTTTAGAAAATGTTGACATATCATTTTGATTTTATCTTAACAGGCACTCCTTTTTTCTCTCCATCTATGTGGAAAATGTGCATGCAACAGTCATCTAATTCAGTTGCATATCTATGAAAGCAGTATCTAAGCACAAGTGTTTCTGAAATACAACTGATAATTTTTTTTTTTCTTTCTTAAAAACAAAACAAAAAAAAACCAACAAAAAAAAACAAAAAAGAAGAAGAAGAGGCTAGGTATTTTAACACAAAGCAGAAAACAGAAGAAATAATTTTCCAGAAATTCATGATAAACCACTTAAGAAAATATTAAACAGTTAATAACTGCAAAATCTCTAGCAGAAACTCCAAAAGTCACTAGAGATAAAAGAATGGAAACCACATGTAACATCCTAGAGACTCATAAGACAACATAATGTACTTTCAATACAGTGTGAACTGTATAGTCTCACCATATAAATTGGATTTCATATGCCTAGAGACACTGATAGAAAAGGTGTCTCTCCTTTTTACATTGCATACAGATCTCCAGATTTTTAAAAGATAGGAAAACTACAAAGTTTCATAGGAAATCAAGACTTTATCCTAGAGCACAGCCAAACAGTATGGCAATCTATTTACTGCCTGCAAAAATTGCCTACAAATGTTATTTGTGGAAAAAAAAAAAAAAAAAAAAGCATTATTTGGCAAGGACATTGAACTCATAAACATGAGAACTGCTATGGATATATGAAAATTATCAGGTAGCATTAGAAACAGAAAAAGAATAGAATTTGGGCATGTCAGACAAGGAAGATGTGTGTTGCAGAAAAGAAAATAATCTGCAGTTTATAGAGAAAAATACACAGTCTGGTATTGATGAACACTTCTGAAACCCAGGCAGTCTTTTTACAAAAATGTCTGAAAGACATTTGTTGATATGCATCTCTGAAGGTGTGGATATCAATATTCCCTTTAAATATTCTTTATGTAACTCTGGTTTTAGGCACCTCAGACTTGCACAGAAATAAATGGCATCATCTTGCAACAGGCTCACCATCAGTAATGCAATACCAAGTAACTCATGCCTTCATTTAATTCCCAAAAGTTTTAACAGGAAACAGAAATCACACACTAACACAGACTGCATGAAAATACCCCATAAAAAAAATATTATCACCTCTGGGATTTTCAAAGCTTCACTTGTACCAAAAAATTTCACTAGATCTTGGGTCAAAACAAAAATAGCCATAAATTATGTTGCCCTCCTGAAACCTTCAAACACTGCAAAGTAAGGCTTTATATTTCAGAGCCAAAATAAGTACAGTGAGGTGGGCTAAAAGAAATACAGCACCACTGGGTTTCTGAGCAAAGGAACTCTCCTTCCATTTGTGCAAAACTTTCTAGGTTGCCTTGGTGAATCTCCATGCTGGCCAAAGTTGGCTACTAAAGTTGTTTTTCACTTTTATAGCTGCTTTAAACAAAGCACCCCCACAAGTCAGATAGAGATTTTATGTTGTGTAAGGACACACACACACACACACATTTATATATTCACACATGATTAGATTCATAGGCACACAGAAACAGACCTGCATTATCTTCTCTCATAAAAAAATTCTGCATAGTCTATTCTTTGAAGTTAGAAACGTTTTACACACATCTGGATGTACATACACACACGGCACTTAGAACTGAAAGAAACAATTGTGTTTCTAGCGAGTGCTTTCATACCACGATTCAGCCTATTCAGAAAGATGAATTCAGCCAAAAAGTAAAAATTTAAAAATACCTCAAAATCCAACTACAGAAACATATTATGCTATTTTAAGGGTAAGTCTTCCAAGTTGCAAGTAAGGTGCAAAAATGGGTAAGAGCAAGCTCAGCTCAAAGTTTGGCCTAAACTCAGCAGGTTGGCTCTCCTGAGAAATGTTGCTATAACACATGTGGGTCTTGATTTAAACCAGATTTTTGTATTCATTGTGACTTTTAAAATGAATCTGTAGCAGAAATACAAAAAAATCTAAATATTCCATTCTTTTTTCCTATTCACTAGAGCCCAGGCAGGACCTCCTAATGAAGTTTATCCAGTCCACCAGACAGTGTCTGCATGCATTTCTTGTTCTCTGATGTACATTTGTTTTCATCATAGGAGAGGAATTCATTTAAATTTGCAATTTAAAAATTAAGTCCAGCTGACTGAATCTTTATCTCAATTCAGTATTTTGGAAGAGACCTTTAAGATCATCAAATCCAACCATCAACCCAGTACTACCACTGTAACTTCTAGACCACTAAACCATATAAAAATTTTTTTCCTGATACCTGATCAGAATCTCCCCCTTCTCAGCCTGAGGCCGTTATCTCTGATCCTCTCATTGCAGGTATGGTAGAAGAGACTGGCCCCCGCCTCAACATGACCTCATTTCAGGCACTTGAGAGAGCAGTGAGGTCCCCCCCCTGCCAAGCCTCCTCTTCTCCAGGCTAAACACCCCCAGCTCCCTCAGCCAGTCCTCATGTTCTCCAGTCCTTTCACAAGCCTTGTTGCCCTTCTCTGGACACACCGCAGCACCAAAATGTCATTTTTAAAGTGAGGGGCCCAAAACTGAATGCGATACTCAAGGTCAAGCCTCAGCACTGTTGAGTACAGGGGGACAATCACTGCCCTGTCCTGCTGCCACACTGTTGCTGATACAGGCCAGGGTGGCCTTGGCCTTCTTGGCTGCCTGTTTTAGAACAAAGTTTGGTCATTTTCTTGTAAATGCAAAGATTGAAACTAATCCACTTGAGATTGTAAAAGCTAAATATTAATGTTATAAATGTAATACACTGTGTTTTCCTGTTACTTACACTCACACCTCAGGTTCTGTGTTGTCTTAATGGGTACAGTAGCATACAAGACAAATAGCAGTCTCTACTGTGAATTCAATGGGGTAATTTGGTTGGTATAAATATTAACACCACTAAAACAGTTTTTTTGAGTACTAATCTATTTTTAGATTTAAGCCTGGAAAAAAAAAGTAACCATGTTGCCAATGAAAACCAAAAAAATCTTTTCCTGTACATTTCTGCTGGCTGACACATCATGTCTGCAAATAATAGTCTTCTTGTAAAAAATCTTCATGCAATCCAGAAAGAACAAATAAGATATGTGCCATCTTATGAACATTTACCAGAACTTGGACACTCTGGCAATGCAGTATAGAAGCTCCTGATGCATAGACTCAACTCTTCAACTAAATAACACTTCCATATTTTCAGGTAGGCTGAGGTAGGAACTCAACCCCACATTACCACTTTCTGCTTGAAATATACTACAGTGAACTGTGATATAAGATTGGTTTCTCAAGGAGAATAACTGGAAGAATTGGGTTTTTTTAATCCTATGTTATACACTAGGACATAGAATGTATACCGTCTTCTGAAATTGGTAACAAAATATCTGGAGCCCATTTCAAGGAGAAATTTCAATAGGAACATATTTTGGTGATGTGAATGAATTCAATTTCCCAGGCTCACAAGAATGTCCTGGGAAGGACTGGAAGGAATTCTGTGTGACTGCTACCAAACAATGGTTTAAGATAATCTAAGGTAACCAAAGATTTCTTACTCAAATTATCATTGGGGAGATACGCACACTATGAAAACTAGGGAAAGCAGATTCAGTTGCTCCTTGGCTCACCTCACACAGGTGCATAAGGCAGAAAAAGTCCAGTAAGAAACTGAGCCCACCATATTAATTAATTTATATAAAAATAACTGCTGTTTATCTTAAAATTCCTCCCCTTTGTAGAAGGGGGAAGTGCTGGGGAGTGCCATACACAATAGACTAATTACAATCACTTTCTACTTCAATAAAGGAAATACAAACTTCCGGCCTTGGCAAAGGTTAGAATGTCTCAAGCAGGTGGGAAAAGGACCATGTAAGTGTCTAGACAGAAATGTGGAGGAAAAGTGTTTCCTAAATTTTTTATTCCTGTGCTAGTCCAGAAAGTAGACCCCACATGTAAAAAGAACTGCCTCAGTTACTGGTTCTCCTTCTGTGATAAATATATTTTTAATTATATGAATACCAAAATGTTAAATGATCTATAATGCTCCAGAAGTTCTGACACTTGTGACCACAAAATTCTTCACCTTTTGCAGAGTACGAGGTTAAAATTAGTCTTCTAGGCATCCTATAATTTGGTTGGTACCTACTCTGTACATATTCTTCCTAATTATTCTTCCTAATTCTTCCAAATACATCTATTATGGCTATGAAATCATTGTTGAGTATTGCTATTACTGAGTGGGCACTTCAACCCAAGGGGAACTTTATTACTTAATCTAGCACTGAAATGCTATCTGTTTAAAAAGCAGGAATGTTTCCAAGATGCAAGACGATACATGAATACAAAATTCCATAGGCATATTTTGATTAAATAACATTCCCAGGATAAAAGATTTCCAGCCAATTATTATGTTCTCAAAAATATATCTTGGACTATCAGTCAATTAATATGTTCCACATAACCCTGAAGTTTTTATTGGGAAAACAAAACCTTAGGGCCACCAACTCTTTCCAGATCAGTAAAGGTCCAGTACACCTTCCAAATACTTGAAGATTCCTTTCTTGGACAGTAAACAGCAAATGAAATAACACACAGAAATAACATAAAACATTTCATATTGAAATTATGCAACTAATGTTGCATATGCTTATCTTCACCTTCCAGACAGTTTCTTTGCACTGCACTGTATGCACCTAACTACACATTTTTGACTTAGAAACTCAACTTTTTAAAACCAAAGGTCTTCATCTTCATGTCTGTCAGGTGAGGTGTCTACAAATATTCATAATCTACAGGAAATAATGATATACACAGAGAAAACTTACATGACATCACATGACTGATAGTCTACTCTGCCCCCAGGCACATGGATCCACATGAATTTTGGCATGAGTAAAATTGCAAAGAAGCTAATTTAAGTAAAACTGGATGAGAAATTAAGCTGCTGCTTGAGGAATACAATATTTTCCATCAAATACATGATTTTACAAGCGAGATTGGTTTACTCTGCCCAGCTGAGCACCAGGTAAGTTCAATAAGGTAAGTCTCTCACGGATCATTTTGAAACACAGTAACAAAAAGAAATTCTGTAGAGGAAAGAAAGGAGAAATTCTCCATATAAGTGGGCTGACCAGCATCCCACAGGTCTATTCCAGCCAGACCGCTTCCTTGGTCTTCCAATGCCTAAAGCCCAACAGCTGAACATTACTCATCAGATTTACCACAGTGTCCTTACAAAAAAGGAGGCACACTGTTCTAACATAGCTAACATAGCTATTAGAAATGGCTGCTGCAGTCACACAGACCACAAAGTGGATGACAAAACTGCAATCACACTCCTGTTTGTGGAGCAGTTGGACTATCGTGCCCTCCAACAACCATCACATAAGCTCAAAAAATTCTGCAGGGTGAAGCAGAGAGTAGTGAGCTGCCTTCTGCTACCTGGTACTCTCGGTACCAGCTCTTGGTACTTTACAATAACTGTAGCTGCACAAATACAGTAATTACTTTAGAACAGTTTGCAAAGTTTTATATGTTGCAATCATCACACAGTGTCTTGTCTGCAAAGAGAAAACAGTAGATTCAGGCTAGACTACAGGCCCCAATAATTGGTGCATGACTGTCCAGCAAGATGAGCTTCGCCAGTAAAAAAACAAAAAGAAAAGAAGAAAGAAACTTAAGAACACTTAGAAGATAATAGAGAATTTTCTAGGATTTCATTAAGTATAACAGCATAAAACCATTTAGTTTACATCAGTGCTTTTTAATTGTTAGTTAAATTCACTTTAAATTTTCAGAACTGTTTTTCACTGAAAAAAATGTTCTTGACTCAGAAAGCTGCCAGAAAAGTTATGTGACATATACCTGCCAACTGCTAACAAATCTTTACCACATATCCACCACTGCAATTTTAGGAAAACTGCTCTATAGATTGCAGTGTGTGATAATTTGGTAAATTCTGACTTTATGATTATCAGGTTTCTACTATCTCAAAGATGAAAGAAATGTTTTCATCCAAATGAGACACTCCTAATTCCAACAATATCCTACCTGCATATTCCTACATGTTTCAAAAGTGGCAAGAACATCTGTACACCCCCTAGCCCATATTTCCAGTTTCTTTTATTCAAACTTTTATCCTTCTGCCCCCACGTTTTCCCACAGGGTTTCTCCTTCTGGCCAGGAAAATTAGTACAAGAACATAATTTCACAGTTCTTTCAGGTTTTGCTCCCCAACCAAAAGCAGGATGTAACACAATCTCTCTCAGAATCTTGTCACAAGTATTTGCCCAATTTTCATAGTGAAGTAGTTTAGATACAATCAATGGACATATGCTGAGAGCCATTTAACTTTTTCTAAGTTTTCTTTTCCCCATCCTCTTCTTATCAATTCTATATCTTAATCCTTTTATGTCTGGTATGCATTGTGAATCACAGACCAGCTCTGTATGTCTGGAAGCTGCTGGGCTTTCTTAAAGAACATCATCATAACTTTTCCCACCCCAGAACACCAGTGTTTTTCTGTGCACACAAACTCGTGAGCGAACATAAAACTTTCTGCACAGTATGTAATACATCTCATGAAGTTAATTGCAGAAATATAAGGTTTGTTCACAGGAATCATGTGAACAATTCAACACAGCCACAGAATACCACGGAAAAACAGTTTCTTGACCTCAAAGCCTAATGAAACATTGACTGTGTCCACTCCTATTTTTAGACGTGTGCTCTGCAGTGCCATATTCCTTAATATAAAGCTGACCCAAATGTTCCAATAGCAGACGTTGGTTTCTCTCTGATAGCCAATGCATATCTCTGCTTTCCAAGTTTCTGTAAACACATCATTATAAAGAAGGCCAGTCTTACTTTTCTCAGCCCTCTTTCTAATTATGTGCCTGCAGCCAGGAAACTTTCCTCTTCTTTTTTTTTCTTTTTTTTTTTTTGTCTTCACTACTAAAATGTAAACAAACGTCTGATGTGTACTGCAGAGTTCGAAAAGAAGAAAAAAAACTCCAAAGCTGTTACTGTTATAAGTTACAAAGTTACTAACACCAAATTCCTTTCAATACCCAGGGAGAAACAGACAAAAAAATTAGTTACAAGAGGTAGATCATCAAATATGTCTTCCTTATAGACATACGAATTCCACAGAACAACCCAAACTTCAATGTTTTGTTTTATTTTCGTTTAATTTTGGTAAAAAGCTGTACTAAATCTTCTAAAAGATCAAGTCTCCTGCCCATTTCCAACTCTCTTCATCCAGAACAATCACTGGGTTCCTACAGAAGTCTCGTACAAAGAAGGCTGGGAAGGCACTCATAGTTTACTGCTCTATCATATTTATTAAGGACTGATTTAGCAAGTCTGGGACTACAGAGATGCACAGAGCCGCTGCCGCCACAAAAGCATCCTTTCTGTTTTGGAAACACCAACGGGACGGCAAGGGTCGGCAAATAAAGTGCATCAGCCAAACTCGAATGCGACTACAGACCATGTGGCAAACTAAAAGAGCAAGAAAGAGTCGATCAAAAATAGAAATACTCGAAAGAAAGGCGGTCAGGCCGGTCCGATTACAGCATGATTTCATGTGCCCTGACCTTTCGCGTCCCATCACAGCTTCTGCCGTGCGTTCACCTCATCTAAAGAAGACACGTCACTAGGAACCCCTGAAAGTACCCTGCCATCCTACCTCGGCGACGCGGAGCGGGCAGCTCTCACATACCCGAGCGCGAGTTCCCAGGGAAGGAGCGGCGGCGGGCGCGGAGCGGAGCGGCGCCCGCAGGTACCCGGCGCTATATAGGGCGGGCCCGGGGCACAGGCACCGCGCCGTGACTCACTGAGGAGCTGCCGCCGCCGGCTCGTCCCACTCCGGCAGCTTCACGTTAAGAGTCCCGCGGCCGCCCCGGGCGCCCCGATGCGTGCGGGAGGCGTGACCAGGCTGCCGGGAACGGCAGGGAGACGTGGGTTTCCCGCAGCGAGTCGCCATCGGGATGTTTCTACCCGCTACCGCAGCCTAAGTATTAGTTACCCTCTCTCGGAGCTGCAAGAACTGTGACTTTGGGACACACTTTTTGCCACAAAGCGCTCGGTCCCAGGCTGGAAGTTCACTTTATTCTCTCCAGGAACATCCATAGACAGCAGAAAAACTTGAGAAGGCTGAAGCAGCCTAGAAGTAACATCCCAGTATCTTCCATATTGTCATACAGCTGCACGAAAGTGTTGCTACGAGAATTTACACCAGCTTTTCTGCGAGGCAGAAGTTTGCACGATTTCCACATAATTTTTGTCTGCATGACAGAATGGGTTGGGATGGCTACTTGTTTAATGTAAAACTGCGTAAACGATTTCTCAACGATGTTGTTCTGCTAAGCCTTTTAATACTTCTGCGTTCTTTTACAGTAACACTTATGCCACTACTCATCACTATGAAGTCCCCAAGTATTCAGATTAAACTGAATTTAAAACTTTTTTCAGAAAAAAGTATCATGCTATTGCACTGTACTCATCTGTTTTACAAATATCTCCTGTGTCTTCTTCATCTGCCAAAGAATAGCATCAGTGATTAGAAAAAAATTTACTATATGATATGAAAATATTGCTGGTTTGTGGTCTAATTATACAAAACCTTCCAGAGCATCAAACACTTACTCTAGATACATTAATTACTACTACATGTTCCACTAAGGCCTTCATTTGAAGGTAGATAATTCTTTTCTTTTTCCTCTTTTTTTCTTTTTTTTTTCCACAAGGAGATAGAGTGCCAGATTTCTGTTATTGGTTCATACCCTCCTTACTAAAAGCCACTTGGTCCAGATCCAGTGCTTTCTTATAGGTTACATGCCAACATCAGTTAACATCTACTTAAACATCTGTTTAAAACAAGATAGATAATCTCAAAAGATACATCTCTAAAACCTCTATTCTCATGCTTAGCCCATGGAGGTGATCAGTGGTATCACTTGCATTTTCTACATCATGAGCAGCAAATGTGTGTATGAACATGCTGCCTTTTTATCTCACTGCTCAACATCCTGGACAATGGATATAAGATTTTAGGGCAGATGACAGCAAGGGTGATCCTCTTTCTTTTTTGAGCTCCAGTTTCCAATCAGTGTTTATTATAGTTCAGCTCTGGATGCCTGGAAATCTGTTTGGTTTACAAGAACGTCACCATAACTATTTTCCCCCAACTGGTATGAACCTCAGAAATGAGTAAGACTCTACCTGAGAAATTTCAGTGCACAGTGGACAATGTAGAACAAGATAACATTGAAAATTTCTCTGCTTACTCAACCTCTTTTACACTTTTTCACCATTAAGCCCTCTTTAGGACCCAGAACTCATTCCACATCACTCCATCACTCCAGAACATAACAGGAAGAGCAGAGGAATGCTGCCAATTAGGAAAAAGGGTGGGGAAAAAGTATCTCCCCATTGCTAGAACAGAGTGTGGCATGCCAGAACCTGGCAGTGAGAATGCTGGCACGGCACTAGCACTCTGTTTCCAATTCTGGTACATGACTCTGGGGAAGAAGCATGGCAGCTCATACACATAGTACTAAGATAGTACAAAGATAAAAGGAGTATCACTTGTGGCTGATCAGGTCTTTCTATGATTTTTGGTAGATATTCTTGTTGAGAACAGTATCTTATCTAAAAAACAGACTTACAGCCAGTAATAGGTGCAGATAATGTAACACAAACAACAAAGAGCAGACTGATGTACAGTAAGAAAAGTCAGTGACAGAAAAACAGTACCTGGACTTCACACCTCTTAACTGCAACTTCTCCTTTGTATTTGATTACAACAAATTGAGATAATACTGCATTAAAACACGCATTAAGCAGTTTTCCAACATTTCTTTTGTCACATCTCTTAAAATTTTTGCATGTAAGAATTTTATGTGTATGTATGAGTATGTTCAGTTCATGGGGATGGAAGACGAAAGCAGAGACAGCTTGTGCACATCAACTTAGTTCAAGATGCTTTTCTCTGACTCCACAGCATATTTGGGCATGGAAAGTGAAAATGAAGCTCAGCTTATTGGGAAACAAGCATGAGACACAATGTGAGATAAAGATCCAAAGAGAAAAGAAGTAAAACCATATGCTTAACTTAAAACTTAATATGATCTGTGATTCTTTCTTGTAAACAACTTTGCCTATGATTCCAGTCCCAGGAACATTTGTTTCTAGTTTAAGGAGTTTCCAACTATATCTACAGCAGGACTGGCAAACTGAAATAAGGTAAACTAATTTACACATAAAAAGACAATTGCCTACAACTCTATTTAAGTCCGAATATTTAAAAGAAATAATTAAAACATAATTACAATGATAACAAACAGCTTTTGGAAAAATGCAGTAAAAGAGCTCAACAATTAATTTCTGTGGACCAGGGAAGATAATGGTAGATGCCACTAGTAAAGCAGGCAAACACAAAACCGCCTGAAGTTTTTTTGCTAGCATTCATTCAAACTTTGAGAAGCTTCACAAAATTAAGATTTACTTTTCAAACCACCCTTTAAATAAAATGATATTAGTATTGTCTGAAGTACAAAAACTAAAAAAGATGACTTCAGAAAAGAAAAGCTGAAAATGAAGAGAGAAAACGTTACACAAAGTAATCACATCCTCAGCAATGAGTGAAAATAAATGAAAATAGCTCAATGGACTTCATGAAAGAGTCTGTCAAATTCTTAAATTACTACAGCATAATTTGTAGTATTTAAAGACAACCTTTTTGCCTGCAGCGTATCTTCAGTGAAGAAGTGTATTTTCATAGTGTACATATATTTTCACAACAGCTGTTTTCCAGGCGCTACAATACTACAAAAAATGACACACTTCTATTTCCTGTCTTCTCTTTGCCTCCTTTATTTTTCCTCATTATGATATGCAAAAATTTAGCATTGTAGCTGCTGACTTTACAAAGACATTTAAAACTATACTGGAGCGTGCAATTTTGATCACACTAGTTAAGACCAGACCTCTCAAATTTTTTAAATCAAAACAGGATGGTTTGACAAAACAAAAAACCCAGTAAATGAAACTTAAAAAATTCTGAGGTCTAGGAAGAAGTTGTGATTGAGATTCAAATGGTGTTTCCTAATGGGGGAGACACATGACATGAGATTCGTTTGGTCTTAAAAACTTGAATTTTGGAAATTAATTCAAGGATATAGACATGTCTGTAAATCAACCCAAATAGTATTCAGCTAGCCACAATGCAGCTTTGCATCATATTACAGTTCAAACATCATTAAACTCAGATGGAAATGTCAGTAAAATAGACCCTGAAGGACTGACCAGAAGTGGGAATTGAAAGAATTTACAAGCTTCCAAACTGATTCATATGCAGCTGACTGAATTCAATGATCTATGAAGCCCAGTTCAGCAATCTCCCTGTTTTTCCTACATAAGGGAAATGAATCCCATTTACACTAGCTGTGCAAAATAAGCTTTGGCATGTCAACCATTGCGGATTTTAAATTTTTTATTTAAAACAAAAAAGTATCTCCATAAAACTACATCACCTCCCATACTGTACTTGACAAAAAAGTCAAACCTTTTCTGCATAGCTTTGAATGTCGATTCCTAAGCCAGGAACAGGAAACTGATTTTCTTGGAATGTGTGAGAGTTTGAGATTTCTTTAGAAGGCCAGAATGCAAAGTTAGGATTTCAAAAAATCAAAGGTGACTGACTATACCTCTGAAATGGTAGTTACCAAACATGTGCCAGTCCAAGGCATTTAGCACTATTTCAAGTATCCTGTACACCTACCTTGGCTGGTGTTAGCAGACACTGAGGTCGTAACTGTAAATTGCTTTGTTTGGTACTATTTCTGCTTGGTGAAGATCACAATGTCTGAACTAGAAGTACCAAGCTGTTTGTGGCTTAGCACTTCTGGAAAATAAAAGATCACATGTTTGTTGCAAGATCATTTAAGCAAACATTTCCCATCATTTTTAATTCTGCAAATATACACCAGTTTAGTTATGTGTTTTACAAAAAGGAAAACACAGCTAGGGCCAACACTTCATAGGAAATCATACTGCAGTCTCTGATCTATGAAAACATCATTCAACAACAACAACAACGGGAACAAAAGAACTTGGCCCAAACTTCTAATAATACCTACAGGAAAAGCAAAAATTAGAAGCTTCTATTCCTGAGACTATTTTCATAATGCAGCAGTTACCTTTTTTGTGGAAATATACTTGCATGTGTGTACATATGCAGTGGTGAAGTGATTCACACTTAAGTCTTCTTCGTGATACCACTATTTCACCTTTCAGACTAAAATATCAAAGGTCTTCAGGGTAAAAAATTAAATTATATTGATCAGACTTACTGTGCAGCTCAGATTAAAACTGTGGGTCTACTATATAGGCATTTTCTAGTAAGGAACTGGAACAGTGATGGTTGAACAACAAGCATATGGAGAAGTCAAGTATCCCAATGATTTCCTTAAAGTTCCTAGATACCTCAGTACCCACATGATTTGTCTGTTTCACCCATGAGTAATCCATGAGCTTTCGTGGCCTGCACAACTACCGATACAGCAATGTGCAAGAGCTCTGGAAATTAAAAATAACGAAATATAACTGAGAAAACCATTCACTCCCCAGGTTTACTTCATAGTAAACCTGACAAAACACTTTGCAGCTGTGATACTGAAACTCACTTTTACAAGCATTGCCAAGGATTTATGAGAGGTCTACCTGCACTTCAGATGCTAAAATTGTTAGAAGACTTATAAAAAGTCACAGACGATTACAGCAATTTGAATGTTACCTGTAAGTGCTTCCCAGTTCTGAACTCAAATCTCGACACTACATTTTCTTCCTTAATAGCCCCGATATGGCAATAGTTAGTGTGTTGTATCTTTCAATTAGCTACACTTCAGTAACTTACAGCTGCTGTAATTGTAAGGCCTGTCAGGAAAGATAAAGAGGCTGTTTCTTCTGAGTCAGGCTTCCCTACCATATTTAAAATGTTTTTCAGTAGCTGTTTATTAGCTGATCTCGTCACAATTTCAAGATCAAGGCATAACTTACTTCCTTTCATCAGGACATCAAGCTCACAGTGCATGTAATTGTTTGCTATAAAGGCTGTGACTTTAGGACACATTCTGTTGCTAACGTTTTGAAACCAGAGCAAACCAGGCCAGTATGTTAAACGTTACTGCTGAAGTTTGTGCCCACAGCTGTTTAGTTTACTCTATTCTAGGTTTCACAGAGTCAAAAAAGATTATAGCTCTTCCTTCTGAATATTTGTTGTGTTGATTCTTCTGAAGTGAAAAAGTGAATGGTGTTCATGGGTTTTTCCACCAGGAATAAGACCTTTTAACAAGTAGGTAAAATGATATGCCAAGACACGGCAGATTAGGATCACAGGACATGAATTTTACACCTATGTTTAAACCAGTACCAAACTTGCATTTCTGATATCCCACTATATTTTTCCATATTTTATGTTGTTACAAAATGCTTTTCTACCCAAATTGTCAGGACAGTTTTAGTGTTTTCTAGTACTCATTTTCTTTCTTTTCTCTTTCTCTACTACTGTTCTTAACTGCAAAGACACCGCTGTCTCCCAAGGGTGCACGTGTGCCCTTTCTAGATGAACTTCTAAGTTTTCATTAGAACACTACAGTAGACAAAAACTTATAATGTGTTTTTGTAAGGCTTGAAATTATCTGCAATGGGATTCTTTCCCCCTGGCAAAGGATGACTCATTTATCTTCAGTCTGTTAACCAAAGGGGCTGCCAAGGACCCCTCCTTTCTAAACAAAAATCTGTAGAGAGCTTTCAGAAAGATGAGAAAATATGACAAACACAGCTTGAGTTCTTAACGTGGCTGGCAGAAGATCATAGAAGGATATGGACAAGTCCGCCAGCCTCGATCCCCTGCATCTACCACTCCGCTGGTAACTACAGAGAGCAGCTCCCTGCACACAGACTGCTTCCCCGGCTTCCCTGGCATCTCCCCCTCTGCTCCTATTCTGAAATCCTCCAGCTCCAACTTCCTTATTTGGTTGCCGGGACTGTTCTTTGTCTGGCTGAGCCCCCCGGGCCGCGCCGCCCCCGGCTCGGCCCGGCNCGCGCTCGGGGCCGCGCTCCGGCTCCCTCCGCTCGGCCCTGCAGCAGCCTCGGCTCCCACCGCCCGAGCAGCAGCGCTCCCCGAGCAGCAGCGCTTCCCCAGCCGCCCTAGCTGCGTCTGCAAACCACTGGCAACAAGACAAAGGAAAATGAAGCTATGAAGTTCCAGTGTAAAAACTCACAGATTCCTGTCATATTTTCCTTTGTTCTTTAGAACAGGTTACAGCGTGTCCTTTGGGGATTTCACTGGTGCTTTCTGCAGAGAAAAAGGAATCCCTCAACAGTGCTACCAACTTTTTTAAAAGTTACTATTCTGTTATGCTAAATGAAGAAAGAAAGTGAGACTAGTTTTACTCTCGAAATATCCCAAAACTTTTAAAAGTAGCGTTTATAAGGAGCAGCTTACCTGCTGGAAGACACTGAAATTTGCTAGGGGAACACTCCCTACTGTTGCTTGAAACTTAGTTTTAGTAGCACTTCTGGTACATCATGAGAAAGAAGTGACAGTCCAACTGTACACGTCTATATAAGAGCCACAGCAAGCAAGAAGGAACACTTAAATAAAAAATTTTTAAAAACCAACCAAAACCCAGTCCTGGTCGTCACTTTATTTTGTTGTTTACATCTTTTAGATTTAGTGTTTTGAAGTTATGTGATAGCTTTTTTTTTTTTTTTTACCCCAAAGGTCAAGGAATCCTGTAGGAAGTGATTTGTTTCTTTAAATTGAAATGAGAAAATGACAACAGTTCAGGAGGATATATACTGAATATGACCACACTGACAGATGAAACAAAACTTGATCCACAGAGATCCAGCCATCTGACTAAGGAGGTTATTGAGCTGTTACTCCTTAAAAGGAATACCCTTAACAAAGTAGGGATTTAAAAGTAGTAGAAGTGTTCTCAGACAGTGCTCTCATGCAGAATGACAAGAAAGAGCATTTTGAAAAAAATTAAAGAAGAAGGTATAGCTGAACTTCAAACTTTCTAATTCTGCTTGGGAATCTGGAAGCATTCCTGTATTTCTCAATATGGTTCCCTAGTATTAAGTTATGAAAACAAGTCCTTAAATACTAAAACTCCTTCCATTATTGCAAGCTCCTGTGGATGTTTGGGTGAAGCAGAAAACAAGTAGTAAACTGGAACAGAGAGTACTGCTTTAAATCACTGATGTACAGGGCAATACAGGACTGCTCCTGGCCACAAATACATGAAAAAAATAATTATGGAGAATACAAAGGTGCATTTATAACCACCTTCCTACTAAACTCCAGCTGCAACCAAGTCAGTTGTATTTTCAGCTCAACAGAAAACTGACTCTGGTATTTTTATACCACATTCTTGCCCTCAACAGAGGCCTGAACAAGTTTGTTTACTTGTGAGAAAATCTCAAACTAGAAAAATGTAAGGAAACAGCTTAATAAAATAACAAGAGAATAAATATATTAACCACATAATAATTACATTACATATTTAAATTAGCATGCTAAAATTCACCTCAGAAAAAAACAAACAAACCAAACAATTTCAGCAAAACAAGAAATATATAGGAACAATTTAAAAGAATTTATACCCAGAAAGATTCGGTTTCAAGTTGTCTGTTTCAAGATTAATGTAAATAAAACATTTCTAACTGACAAAGAAAATGGTAATATAAAAATCAAAAATACAGAAATGCTTTAAGAATAAATTAAACTAAGGTCACAAGGATATAGCATCGTCAAATAGTAATTTGAAACAAAATGCCATATCTTGTGGAGCAATTCCTCTCTACTGCTAAAGGCTGCAGAGGTACCAGTTTATTTCAAAACTGCTCCATCATCTTCAGCAGGTGTTCATGCTACTGACAAATAACTCACTGCTGATTCTGCAAGGAATTTACTGTGCAGGCTCTGTCATCTGACATCAGTTCATCTGAATGGAACAAATGCCATCACAAGAGACATGTTCAGGGTAAGAGGACATATCCTTTGACCTTTGATGTGCTGTTCTACATGTGCTCTTCTGCAAGTAGGAGTATGTCTCTACTGCATAAGAAACTGGCAATGCTCTCAAGAAAACTATCTAAAAACTTAAGATAAATGCATATGAAAGCTTAGGTTTCTACCCTTGCAGAGAGTGTGAACTCCCAGAAGTCTGGAAGTCACAACTTAACTGACTTTCAGTGAAAGTTTCAGTCCTCTCTCTGCCTGGTTAAACAGGTTTCAAAGTACAGGTTTCATCTCTCTAAATACTCCAAATAGCTGAATTGCTGCCATTGACCCCAGTGGCAATCTTTCATGTTCAAGTATATTTCTTTGCAAGTAGAGCATATCTGCTGCCCCATGCCATCTTCTCATTTTGGTACCTGCCAGTTTGTGCTTCCTTCACCTCCCCCAGCAAACCCACTCTCTCCAACTACTCCAGTGTTCAGCCTTGTAATAAAAACTACTGGCACTGTAGCGTAAGCACTAAAACATTTAGTGATATTGTAAAACATATTGAATAACACATAATCATATTTCTCAGACTAAACATCTTAAAATATTCTGAACGTATAGATACACACACTGTTAATAATACATATAGATCTTCAAAAAGTCCTCTGCCAAAGTTTGAGACTGTGCATTGACTTAACTGATAAAACAGGCCTGTTCTACACTAGCCAGTTTGTTCACTAGCACAACTGTTCAATAATAAGTAAATACTACACATCACTTTATAGTTTGAACTGAATTAAAATTTAATCTTAATGTGTGTTTTTCTGATTATAGACCCATTTGAGCAACATAAATTATATATGAAACCCATGTGTATTCATATCAAAATAATATTGTCAGAATTTTCAGTACTAAAGTACTGAAAAGTACTAAAGTACTAAAGTAGCAGAAGTACTAAAACTTATCCTGGGAGAGACCTGTATGAAAGCTACTCTGAAGTGTAGGTAGTTATAAGAGGTCAAAAGTCATGCACTGACTTATATTTACAACAGTAGTCAAGGACAAGGCACATGTCTGAGAGAATTGGGCACAAACTCATGGGAAGAGGAAGCACTATTCTCCACATGCATAGCTGGCACTGCATAAGCTGGCATAAGCCCCACTGCATTTAGATCTAGAAAAAATTTGCCAACACGTTTTCGTCAAAATGAAGGAAATACACAGAACAGCAGCAGAAATTACTGACAACTGAAAGCAGATGACCATTTTCCAGTCTGGTTTTACAAATAAATATATGATGCATGACTTTATTAAATGATGACTAGTGACACCTGCAAGTGGTAAACAGTAAATAAGCACAGACTGCTGTGAGGAGCAGCAGAATGAAATGAAGAAATGAAAAACTGAACCTGACTGTAAATGGAAAACTCTATTATTCCATAGTTTGACTCATCTCAGTCTGTTGGGCAGCATAGAAGTCATAGAAGTCTGTCGGGCAAAATAGAAGATCCACAGATCAGGCAATGTTAAACAGAGAATAAAGCAGCACTGTAACAAAATTAACTCAACAATACAAAATAATTTTAGCTCTCTTGGTGCAGTGCTCTAGTGAGATCTTCTTCCTTTGTAGAGTCATGTTTTTTCGATGCTCACAAGTTGAACAGAACTTTGAGGAACAAAAATCTGCCATAATGTATAACAAAAAGACATGCATCATGAAGACTGGGGTTGTCCAAGCAAAACATGCTAAAGACTTAATTTTGTTCTTTAGAAACCAGGTTTCTTCTTCTTAGGCATGAAAACATATTATTAAAAAAAAATAAACCAAAGCAACAAAACGACCCCAAAAAACTTCAATAGTAATTTGCAATAACTGGTTTTGTCGGTAATGTACTCCTCGTGGGAGTTCAGAATGTCTTAGAATAAAATCTTGTGGACAAGATTTTTATGCCCTGTTTACATTTTCTGGGAGCTTAAGAGAAAACAGTCTGAAATAAGCTGCAGCTAACATGCTACAGGAAATGAAGGAAGAGAGCCAGACTTCTCAAGAAAGATTTACATTTATATAATGGTGATGGCTATATTTTGGCTTAGAAAAAGGAATGCAATTGTTCTAAAATACACAGAATAGCTGTTGACTAGTGTTTCTCCTTACTTAGTGGATAATGGACCACTCCAACACTGTACACTGCAACAAAAAGCTTTTTAAGAGAGCTCTTTCACCATTGCATGATACTTTGTTTACAGACCAAAACATCTTGCATCAGCAATTCCTCTCTGTGTGGCAACCAAAGAGACACTAAGGCAGCACAACTCTTACCTATGCCAAATGTGTTGGTGTGAAACCCACCAGGACATTTCCCATGGTTTCTATGGAGAAAGCATTCAGTCTGTTGGTAAGCAGTAATATGTTCTCAGAAGTATAACATCATCTTTTACGAAAGATGTCCACAGCACGCTGATTTGTAAAATTTCCATTTGTGGGAATCAGGTGCCTTTGGTATTAAAGTTTAGCAGTTGAAATTAATTAAAGGGGAATGTGCTTATTATATCTTAAGGACATTATAGTCCGTGAGCACTTCTGCAGACGATTAATTTATTTGGCAGATGATCTGAATAGTGACAAAAATAAGGCTTTTTCTCTACATTTAACTATGCCTATATTTGGCTTGATCACAAGGCCTTTTATTTAAAAAGAAACAAGCAAAGCCCCTTGCTACCAAAAAAACAGATTTGCATGTGTTCAGTATGACATCATTTCAGCCAGATTTTTTTCCGTTGGGTCAGAAGTCCATGAATCACACACATAGAGTGGTCTATGTGAGATCTGAGATCTGGACT
The DNA here is from genome assembly GCA_013400515.1 of Erpornis zantholeuca. Lineage (NCBI taxonomy): Eukaryota > Metazoa > Chordata > Aves > Passeriformes > Timaliidae > Erpornis > Erpornis zantholeuca. The sequence goes on from VZTN01017698.1 coordinate 28,241, forward strand.
GTTACTGGCTTAGCAGGATGACTCACAGATAAAAGGCTTTCAGAACTGAAAGCAAGGAGTTTATCCTTCCTTCATTCCCAATGCTTGCTCAACATGACAACAGAGCAACTTGATAAGATGCCGTATGGACAAAGAACAGAGATTAAGGAAAACATAGGAGACTATTACAGTAACTTCTTTTATCTGACTTTATAAATTCACTTTCATGTAATTTTTTTAGATAAGTTTGGGTAGAAACGGATGAACAAACTTGTCCAAATTAGTTTTAACTTTGGTTTTGACCCAGTCTTACATGTTCAACTTCCACAGAAATCCTTTGAGAGAATTTGCACCATACATTTCTTTCTGGGCTTCTTACCTGGGAAGCATTAAGTTTTGCAAACATCAGCTATTTGGCTGAGATGAAAATAAACTGCAAAGGCATATAGTATCATAAAACTTCATTCAAGAAAGAACTGTAAGACAAATGTGTTTATATTGCAGTAAGCCTGAATAGTAAAATGGTTTGTTTCATTCAACCAAGATTATTGAAACAGTTTTGCAAAATCTGTAAAGTTTGACATAAGCCTGCAGGTTTTGATGCCTCCCTAAGATGTATATGACTTCTTAATCTAAATTGCTTCACATTAATCACTTCATTTTTACTATCTCATTTTCAGTGGATGCTGGGCATTTTTTCCCATTTCTTTTTTTACCATGACCAGAAATGGTAAAAAGATTGTGCCATACATTTAAAGAAGATTTCTGCTGTTTTATCTCAAATTCTGATTAAAACTTTACCCCTCTGCCTATGCAATTCCATTAAAAAAAGTGGTTTTCACTTTAAACTTAATTAAAACATGCAAGAAAATTTCCACACTTCTGTTGTAGGAGAGAAATATTAATCAGATATCCAGAAGATTCTGAAGTATTCTACACGTTTCTTCTCTAAAAGAGTATTTTTGATTGTTAAAGTGAAAATTAAATAAAGAAAAAACTGGAAGTATCTTTAAAAACATGGTTGAACAGGTATCACGGGGTATGCCATGGTAAAATATTTTGAAAAGTCAATGAAGAAGTAGATATATAGAGTTTCTTAAAAGCATTGAAATTCTGTTTATCTGTATATGTTTTCATCAGGCACAACAACTTTGCAAGTATGCAGTTTCCATGGCTTAAAAAGACCATGCTGTGTAAAAAAAAAGAAAAATCAGTTTTGGTAGTTTGTTCGTTTTTTTTGTCTTATGTGAATTGTTATGAATGACGTTTTTCTTTCACATGATTATATTAGTTTTTAAGATCCTACTTGAATTTTTAACTAGGCTTTAAAATAATAGCAGACTAATAAAGGGAATGGAGTAGAGAACATCTGTTAATTGATGACACATAGGTGCTAAGGTGCTTTGCTATTTTCCTTTTTACAGTGTTAGGCCATGAGAGAGACCTCTCTTAGCCAAAGCTAAAAACCAAACAGCTGTATTTCAGAACATAACAAAGACCGTGATGTGAGGTTTGACTGGGGAGTACTTCATGGTCAGGGATGCTGTATCTCGACTACAACTTGTAAAGGTCAGAGTTCCTTTGAGTAGAAAGGAGTACCACAGGCCAGAGCTTAGAGATGCCAAAAGTTTCATGAACTCCTACAAGTACCCATTGTGAGGGCAAGTGCAACTGCAGCAGTCATTCTTAGGCAGCAAACTCAATTCATGGTATCACACATTCTACTCATATAAATAGGTACAAACAACAGAAAAACCTATGTTTAAACAACTCTAGAAACTGAAACCACACCAAAATGAGTCGTGTATTTTCAATGACTAAAGGAGCAAAGATGAGCATGGACCTCTGAACTAGTAGCTGCCCACAAACTCCCCTTATTGCTGGCAGGCCTTTCCACAGGCACAGAAGGAAGTCAGTATCTCATTAGGATCCTAAATTACTTGCTCTTCCTTGGACCTTCTGTCTTATGTTTTAAGGATCTTTTGTCCCCCTCAGCTCACCTTAAAGAACTGCAATCCTTTTTTTGATTTTGGATACAGTGAGCTAGGTAACCACACTAGCTCACTCTTCAAAACTATGCCTGTCTGACAGATTTGTTTGCATCACTATTTCCTGGCTTGTTCCTCTAAGAAATACTGTATAGCTTCCTTTACTCAAGTACACATTCCAGAGAATACAACACACAGTGAAGTGAGGAAACAGTCCCATGTGTATGTAAAAGGCAATCCAGTATTTTTATTTCTTTTTTAGTTTCCCAATAAGCTATGAGAAAAATACATGTCCTAAATAATACTGGCAGCAGGATGGTGTTATCAATAGTATGGTTTGATACATGATCTGGGATGTGATTCTCAAAAAATGAAATAAGTCTGATAAATCTAATCACTAAATATACTTTCTTATCATACTTTAATCAGATACTGCTTGGACAGCATCCCATACATTCTGCAATAAAATAATATGTAAGTAAAGTCTGGGTTTTGGAAACAAGGAGCTGCAATTCTAGTCACTGGCCTGGGAAACTAAAAGCCACCAAAACCCAACAGCGACTAAATAAAAGATGAATCATTTCAGAGAATGGTACAAGGAAAAAAAATGCCAGCAAACCCAAACAGAAGGAAAAAAAACCAACCCACGCTTCAGTAAAACCTATAGGAATCAACTGGCTTCAGACCAAAAAATGCTAAGAGAAGAAGAAGTGAAATAAGTTTCCAAGAGCCATGGAAGTTGTCTAAGACAAATACTCACTGTACAGGGAAAAAAAAGCAATTCCACTGGACTATTTTCCAAATGCCTGATCTTGCAGTCCTTGCACACCCTAATTCCTTTTAAAGTTATGAGTTTAGGCTATGAGTGTTGAGATTACGTAACTATGTCTTAAGAGACAAATGCAAAGTAAAGTAGTAGAAAGCAAAATTATACATGAACCCAGGATTAGGAAAAAAACCACCATAGCTAGACAAAAACCCCTAGAAATTTGAAAATAAAACTACAATAAAAATAGCTAGAGATGAGGTATATTTCTAATCCCTTCCCCCTAGAACTGGAAAATATTGAGGAGGAGGAAATTCAGAGTAAAGGGGGTGAAACTATGGAAGTTAAACAGTCTTGTCAAGAAGAGAAATATTTGAGTAACATTTCCTAAACTACTTTAAAAGGGAGTAAACTAAACAAATGCCATCTGAAATTGGCTGTATGCCCACCACTTTGGTTGATTTTAGGGTCAGTAAGGCAGAGGACAGACACAAGCTATGATAGTTGAAAAATCAATACAAATATAGCTAAAACACAGATGGAATTTATTATAGAGCAGCTGAAAATGCATAGAAAATTCTATGGATCTATACTGATGGTGTAACTTGGAAAAACATTCTCCAAATATGAAAGCACTTCACAAAACAAACAACTTTAAGAAGTACTGTTAGACATGGTCATACTACAGAAAACTGACAGTTTTACTCTGAGGGTCTGGCATAATGCTTTGTGATTGGTTTAATAATCCTACCTTTCAAATCAGTCCAAATAGACTTGCTAATGGATGAATAAATCCATCACATGATAGTAGAATGTGTATGACAAAATCCATGAATCGGACAGAAAACAACTGCACAAAATAAACTGGGAAATTCTAAGTGGTTTCTGTCCCCTTTGATTTTCTTCTAATAGATATCCTGATTAAATTTTCAGGTATTTTGCAGTTTTAAAGAATTCCTGGAAACCTTTCAAGACACTAATCCATGTCAAGATTTTTGTTCTGCAGGGATTCATGTCAGAATCAACACAATAAATGTTACCATGAAGTATTGCTAGTCC
>VZTN01017719.1:3788-15863 GCA_013400515.1 Erpornis zantholeuca
TGAATAAACCCTGAATGAAGTTGTGTTGAGTAGGGCCAGAGCAGGCAAGAGACCAGCAGGATGCACTTCCAGAATAGGGACTTTCCAATGACCTTCAACTTTATTTGGTAGTTGGTTCCAGAGGTGGGAATTAATTCTGCCCCCAGGTCAACTTAATCCCCTTGTGAGAAGAATCCTTCAATTATGATAAACTCTGTTAAATTATTTATGATATCACTGTGATCTAATGAAGCTTTTTTCTTCAAGACCTTTTTTTCAGGCTCACATAGGGAAAGAGATGGGGCAACAGATCGCAAACCTCAAGTAAATGTAGACTCCAGAGCAGAAGCACTAAAGAGGCTGGTTCAAATTTATTCTTAAAAAAATTATGCTGATTTGTGAGAAATAAACATAAGAAGGAATAAAGCCCATAAAACCCAATTTTGCCCTGTTTTACACTGAATATGGTCACAGAGAGGCAACTGAGTTTGCCAAGGCAACATTTCAGTTCATGAGGTAGACTGCAGGAAGTCCCATAGTCCTGCAATTTTCATATAACCTTTATTGTCTAATTTTCAACTGGCTGCTGTAGGCTGTAAAAATGAATTTGTAAAAAAACCCAACCCAAATCCACAAGACTGGTGCTTTGGGATATCCAGTCTTAGTACCTGACCCAATAAAATATATATATATACACATTCAACTTCCACACCATTAAAGCCAGACATTTTCTTTTAACAAAAACCTGACCCTCAGTTGTAGTCAATACCATACAGAGGCATTTAGAGAGTAACAAAATCTCACAGGAAATTCTTTATATAAAGAGATTCAGAAATGAAAATACCATGCAGGTCACAGCCATTGGCACATAATGGTGCAGTTAAGCCCTTCATTTTTAATTAGGTCTGTGATCAGAATGTAGCCAATTTTGCTTTCTGCTTTTTGGTGTGTTCAACCATTTTGTCAGCCAAAAACTGTTAGCTGCTGAATTTTTAACGATCCTTTATTGGATAATAAGGTTTTGTTTTCACTTGTCTCAAATGGCTGGAGCCTCCACTAACAATTATATTGGGGAAAAGGTTTCCACAGTAGGTGGGCCCCACAGTCTGTCTAAACCTTGGATTAGCATTATAGAAAAAAATAAAAACCAGAGGGAAAAACAAAGAACACTTAAGAAGGGCAGATTTGGTCTTGGGTGCATACAGAATTGGGTTACTTCATTACACAAATTAGGCGAAGGAAATTAATACATTCAATATTGTGAAACTTATATGAATCTGCTAGTCTCTGGCTTGGCAAGATCCAGCCACCTAGTTAAAGTAGTCTTCAATTAATGGTCAAATAAAACTATACTTGTTACTTCAGGAATAATATGAGGTTTTGACAGTAGAGCTGGGCAGGTGCCTGCCTGGCTCAAAAGCTCCTTCTGTCCTACCATGATGTTTCAGTGACCTGTTTCAAGGACAAAGTCCTTTTGGTTTACAGAAGCACTTGTTCTCATTTAACTCAGAAAACCCTGCTGCTCTTATCACCTTAGGAAAAACTTCTCTTCAGACCAAACCAAGTTTTACCTCTTGCTTTCCATTTCCAAGGCAAAAGGAGGGTTTCTGCTCATCAAGATGCATTTCTTCGTTTCCTATGCTCTCTGTTTCAGAAGACAGTTTCAAGGCTTGTCTCACATATCAGCCAACATCAGATTGGGATCATTGAGATAGCATATCAAGAAAAAGTCTCAGTTTTGGACATGGGCCTGAGCCTTGAAATTTGAGTATAAATATGTCCCCAAATGGTTCTCAAATTAGTGACACAAATCAGTGACTGCAGAAGGAAGGATGGCAGAAAGAAGAGAATTTGAAGGAAAAAAACGAAGAAAGTTTAAATGTTCTGAAAATAGGGACAGTGCAAACCACAGAACAAATGAGATTTTTTTTTTCTTTTTTTTTTTCTTTTTAAGAGTATATCCAACTTTTTTAAAATAGGTTTGCAGAATTGTACTGCAAAACCTCAAAGTCTGCACAGGCTGGAATGCAGATATAATATATGTAGGGTTCATTGCATTACCTTTCCTGAGAAGACTGCCTGGAACTTTGCATTAAAACTCAGTGTTGCTTTCAACTTTGTCAGGCTTTAACAATTTCTCATACAGGTACAAAAATGAATGATAAAGTGAAAAATAACTGGCCATACCAGACCAAGTATTTTTATGCATAAGGTAAAAGAATGCTTTGAGTCATCAATATAAAAATTAATCTAGTGTCCTTTTCTTTATTTAAAAGACTTTTCAAAGATTTCAATTCGGCATTTTGGTTCTCACATTTGACTTGACTCAATATTATAGCCAGCAGAGTGTCTCTCTAAGGAATCAAATAACATAGAGCCCATCTACTGAAGAGCTGTATTTAACCTTCTATGCACTCAGGAAATTGAGATCACCCAGGATCTCCTGACCAGTTACCTAAGGTTTTTTCACCTTTTGATTGCACTGGTCCAGATTCTTTCAAGTCTCAGAGTTGTTCAGTTTCTGCTTCACCTGATTTACCAGGGTAAACTTTTCTATCTGTGCTTTGCACTCTCCACGCTACTTTAAAAGGCTGCTGAGCCTGAGATCCAGATGCAATGAGCTCAGTGAAATCAATGGGAAATATCTGTGCACACCAAAGGACAGATTTTGATCCATTGTGTTCAAGCAGAATGATCCTCATTAACCTAACAGATAAAGGCAGCGCTGAGCAACACTTCTGTAATATCCATGAAATCACTATTTCATGATACCAGTGAGAGCCCAGGGAGGAGGTTTCTTGGTTGCAATAATTAATAATTTACAAAAAGCTTTAACTAAGCAAGACATTGCCCACCTGGAAATTGGAATGAAAGGATATTAATGAAGCTGCAATGCAGATGGTCATGTTGAAGATGATGAAGAATTTATTAGGGAGACAGCCATCAGAGTCTGTGTAGTATATGAAGCATAAAACTGCTATAACTAATGACAGCGAGTAGTTTAGGCAAGTAATGGACAGCACAGCTACAAAAGGGAACATGGAGATATATTATTTAGTAATAAAGTTCTCATAAAAATGTGAAATATGAAGTAGAAAGATTAATATGATTGCACAAGCCATCTTAAATATCCATACTGAACTTCTGCCTTTAAAAGAAGTAGACTGAATTTATGCCCAAGTCACAACATGTAAGTCATGGCACTTATTTACATAGTTTATGCAAACTATTACAGATCTATGCATTTAATTTATTGAAATAGTGTTTGAAAGTGGTATAATTTATTGCATTAACAATACAGCAGATGCTATATTTCTACCTGCCAAGTGATCCAAGAAGAGTAGGTCAGGTTATCAATCAACACATCATACTGCAGAAGATCCAAGGACCTGCAGGTTGGCAAACTGCTCTCCTTTAATAACAACAGTCTTCCCTGAGACAGAGCAGTAATCCTTTCTTTACACCTCCACTGCTGGGTTTAATCTTTGCACTAAACCTGGGTGAAAGAGCTGGCTGCAGAAGACAACAGGAATATAAACATTGCTTAAGACACCTTTTTTCCCCCAGCATTTTGCATGCAATTGAAGCTAGAAAATATTTTTTGAATTGACCCATCTCTTCTACGGTTTTCTTTTAGTAGTAGAAAGCTGAAGAATTTTAGATTATGCTAACACTGGCATGCAGAGGAGATGAGTAGGGGGAAATTATAGAGGATTCTGGGCTATTTTTAAAAGCTGTTTAAGCCTGCTTTCCTCTCACCCATCTGAATTCATAATACATTAGGAAATGTGTCTTTAATGCATACATTGATCAAGCTGCCTAATTAGAGGAAGCCATTCTTTTTTCTAGCTCTTTTTAAAATGCATGAATACTTATCCAAGACTGAACCCACTATACTTGAAGGAGAATTTTCTGTCCAAAATAAAACATTTTTCTAGTGCATATATCCTGTAGTAATAAAAAAAAATTGCAAATTGCTATACTTCTGTCCACAATAAAGGTTTATCGTTCTTCCCAGATTAAAAAAAAAAAAAAAAGTTACCTAAAATATTTTTGATGCTATCAAAACAGGGGATTTTAATGCATTTGCCCAAATTTAGCCATAATATTATATCATTAGTGGAATTACAGTAATGTGAGACTGGCACAAAATGAAACACAAAGGATTTTTTTGAGAACATTGACCTCATCATTCATCTAGAAGCACAGCTATTTTCTCAGCCACTCTTTTCCTTAGTAAGTTTTTAATTATTTTTTGTGCCATTTAATTTTTTCTATCAAGCACATCTTCCTCCCATTCAAATGCCATCAGTACTGGGAAACACTGCTTGCATGTCTGGTTTGCTGAGATGATTTTGGAAAGAGGCAGGTGTTGAACATATATATACTTTCAACTAACACAGTAACTGGCAAAGAGTGGGATTTGATAAGATGCTTTCTGTCAGAGTCTTCTCAGTTGTCCATTTCAATGTAGAGAGTTAAAATGGAGCTCTCTGCTGAGACTAAGGTTAGACCTCAGAGCACTCACTCTCTGATATTAAACCAACACATAAGTAGTGAATAAAATATATGTACACACACACACACATATATCCAGATAAATAAAATCAGCCTACATGACAATGTTCTTTTTCTGCAGGCCCCAGACCTGCAGGGTTGGGATAGGGAGCTAAGAACTGTAGCTTGTATTTGGAAATGTAGACTTTGTCTGCAAATGCAGGTGATAGACTTGCATAATGGTGGTTATGGAATTAATACATCCTCAATCACAGTGTAACAACTGTGTGTTTGGTTTTTGAAAGTAATGGAAAAACTACTGTGTCAGTCATTTGCATAATTCAGAGACATACTGAATTTAAAAAAAATGCTTATTTTGGTATGTCAGCAGTAATATTTTATTAGCAAATTCTGGGTCACTCACAATTGAGAGACTTATAAATTCTTCTAAAGGGTAGTCGTATGAACAAATTTATAGCTTTTGTTGCTTTGGGGCACTTGTTTACCAGTCATATAACGTCTTTTATAAGGAATATTCAATTTTCCTTTTAATCCGTGTCTATTCTTTCCTTCTTTCTCTCTCATTTTCTTTTCTTTGTTTTGGGGGGGAACAAAACTTAGAAAAAATTAACCTACAGGGTGGATAATTTTCTTTTTCCATAGTACACTGAATTATTTTGCTAACACTATGTAGTTTGTTATATTTAGTAGAGGGATTTTTGAATCATAAATGAATAAACTAGTTCATTTAACTGTTACTGGAATTTTGCACTTTCCCCTTGTGAGTGGTTTTGCTGGCCTTAAAATACTATTTTGGCTAGTTGAAATCTCATGAGTTATGAGTGTTATTTCCTTACAATTGCACATATTTTCCATATTTCACACAAACCAATTATTTATCACACACATATACATGTGTTTCAAATTATTTTTAAATTAGTTCTTTCCTATTTTATGCTGTTTTAAATTACCCTCAGTGTTTTGAATCTTAAAACAAATGATCTATTCAGCCTTCCCTAATGTTTTTCAAGATTTCATAGAATAGCTGCTGGTTTGTTTATGAAGAACACACTTTCTCACCTATGCATCATATCCTCTTGCACCAAGGGATACTTTTCAGCTGGTTCTCCCTTTCTCTCCTAGGAATGATGTAAAGCCTGATCAGTATGACAGAAACTGGGAATACTTGAGGTTCAAGACATTCCTTAACCATCCTCACCTATTTCTGTTGTGCCAGATGGCGAAGGCTGCATAATTCCATGTCAATCCTGCAAACAATGGGCGTAAGACAAAGGTGATATGTGAGTGCCCATGTGACACCATAAGGCAATGCTTGATAGATAACATACCCAATAAATTTTAATATAATTTAAATGCAATGTTTTAGATAATATTTTTATATTGCATATTTAGATGAGATCTACAGATATAGTTTTAATATATAGATATCTCTTCTTCCATTTAAGCAGTTAGATGAAAGTGTGCCATTTCATGGCTGTTGTGAGGGCTTTGGCTTTTATAACAGTGGTATATATTTTGATGCCTCTAGACTATTAGGGAGGAATGAGATTCACCTCTCTAGAAGAAGCAAGAGAATCTTTGGCAGCGGTCTGCCTGACTTGGCAGGCTTTAAACTGAAGGATTTAGAATGAGGGGCAATGCTCAGGCCATGGCATCCAACCTGGGGATAAGCCTGGCCATCCTGGGCAGCAGCAAAGGTTCCTTGTCTGTGTCCCAAGATGAGAACCAGAGGCCTCAAGGGTATGTGTGTGGGTATGGCAGATCCTCTTGCACCCCTCCTGGGAAACTTGCATGCACAAATACCTCTCTGAAATGCCTGCCCAGAAATGCATGCAGCATGGGGAGTACACAGGAAGGATTACAGATCTGTGTGCAGCCACAGAGCCACGATCTCCTTGCAATTGCAGAGACATGGTGGGATAGTTCAAGTGACCTGGGTGCTGTCATGGATAGCTACGTGTCCCTTTTAGGAAAGGCAGGCCAGCAAAGTGAGGTGGTGGAACTGCTTTCTATGTTAGGGAGCAACTGGAATGTCTCTCTGGGGATCACAAATAAGTTGAGACCTTATGAGTAATAATGAGGCTAATATGGGTGACACTGTTGTGGGAGTTTGCTACAGGTCAGGAAAATGGTTAGCTGGTCAGGAAAAAGAAGTTGATTAGGCTGCCTACAGACAGCTGAAAGTAGCCTCATGACCAAAGGGCCTGGTCCTTTGGGGGAAATCAACCATTCTGATACCTGTTGGAAAGCCAACTTGGCTCAGTGCACACAGCCCAGGAGGCTCCTGCAGAGCACTGATGATACCTTTGTGACATTATAACTCCCTCATTTGTCGGGGAAGAGGCAATGAGGAGAGGTGTGCTGTGGCCCCGGCACTAACCAGCAGTGAAAGACTGGCTAGCTGGGGTTTTGAATGTTTGGGGGCAGTCTTGGCTGCAGTGACCATGAGATGGTGGAGTTTAGGACCCTGCACGAAGGCAGCAAGGCACTGAGTGGGATTACAACCCTTGACTGCAGGAGGGCTAACTCTTAAAGGGCTTACTTAGAGGAATCCCTAGGGTTAGGGCTCAGGGAGAGAAGGGGATTGATGAAAGCTGGTTAATTTGGTGTCTGCCTTCTTGCATGGAGCTGACTTGAGAAGTAGGAGACCTGCTCTCTGGGATGGCTGAGTCGGCTAATTCACAGTTAGCTCTTTTCTCTCAATATTTTCCCAGCACTGTTCTGGGATATAGAGAGAAACTTCAGAAAGCAATTTCTTTTTCTTCTGAATTTGTTTCTTTGTCTCTATAGTGTTTTGGCAATTACCCAGATTTCCATGTCTCACCAAAAATAATTGCCTGTGGCAAAGTAAATGAATTTCCTAATTGCGTCCTAACAGTTGGCCTGAACAATTTGCAAATTTTCCAAGTGTTCTTTTGTGTAGTCTTTGTCAATGTATATTTGAAAATGTCATCGTTCACTAGTTTTATAGGCTTCATTTTGTATGCCTCTTGCTTAACAAAGATCTTTCAAAGTATGACTGAATGTCAATAATTTTTAACCATTTCTAAAATCATCTTCTCCCTAATTTTCTCAACTATATATTTTTTCCATGTTTTTTTTTCCTCAAAAAAGAAAGATTAAATCCTTTTCATTTCCTTTACTACTTTGGAATATGATAACAAACATAGATTAATTTGTATTGCCTTTATTTTCTTTCCCCAAAATTCATTTTTTTATTATTTATTCCTTATAAATTATTCTTAATTCCTTTTTTCCGATTTTGCATTCTGGAAATAAAAATTATTCATATTAGTGGCAGATCCTTTCAAAAATGGTAAGTACGAACACTTCTTCTTCCCTGCATTCTAAATCTATTTATAAATCTAAATATAAAATTAAATATTAATTATTATGATATGCCATTAAACGATACTTTAAATGACCTTCTCTGACAAATGTCAGGGCATCCTAATGAACAAGTGGCAACATATAGTTATAGAATCATAGAATGTTATGGGGTCGGAATGGACTTTAATCATCGTCTAGTCCTAACCACTCCTGCTGGGGGAGGGGAGGGGGCGGGGCTTCTGCTCCTTTTATAACTCTGACGATATTTAAATAAAATAATTCTCCTCTTACTCATTTATTTATTTCATAAATAGTTCATCATCTGTTTTATTTGAAACTTATATCCCAAGCCATACGAGAAACTGTAAAACAGATTTACTATAAAGCAGTGGATGCACTATAGAAACTCAAGAATAGAGTGACTGGATGAAGAAGATTTGTCTCAGACTAGGGGAAGATAAGAAAAGATATAAAGACAGTTTATACTGCTTATTATAACTGAAAGGGACCTGAGACCAAGAAGGTGAATCACATGCTAACAATAGGGAACTTACCTAGCCCTGCCCTCAAGGTGGAAAACCACCTTATCACTAGAGAAGGAAACAATCCTAAAGAAAAAAAATAATAAGGAAAAAATATAAGTAGAATAGCAAAGATATGATCTTGCTTTTGGTATCAGATGTGGAGTCTATGAGAGCTTCTAAGATGCTGAATTCTCTTTAATAATCATTAAAAGGTAGACTAACATTGAGCAGGAGGTGAAGGTTATCTGTGTTACATTCACAATGTTCAGAGCAAAGGGTCTCAAAAAATTCTCAGGTTACCCTGAAATTCTAACAGCAATTTAGTTAAAATAAAATATAAAAGAAAAAACCCAACCCTTACCGCTCTGGAAAAATTCAGGACTTAATTGCAGTTAGTAGCTTTCTGCCTAAACTGCCTAAGCGAGAGGAGGCAAACGTTTACCATAAATAGCATAAAGATTAATTTAAAAGTTATATTGTTAAAAGACAAGAAGAGGGGTTTCTATTATTGTTGGTCAAAAAAATGAACAAACAAAATCACAAAGCAAACAAATTGAAAAAAAACCAACAAAAACAAGAACAAAGACTTATATATCAAACTTAGAAAGTTAACACTCAAGGTAAATACCACAAACCTTTTATTTCAATAAAATATATAGACATTATTCACAGAATTGGTTCTGCTAAGATAAATTAATTCTGAAATACTGTACTTTTAGAAAACATCAATCAGTGTAACCATACACAGAATTTTCTTTTAAAAATGAAATATATAGTTGAAAGATCTAAGCATCAGAAAATGCAGAAATAATTTAAATAATTAAAAAGCAGCCTATCATAAGACATGCCGTATTGGAAGGAAACTGACTGTCCATCAGAAGTGTATATAGATATAAAATATCTCAGGATGCATGACATATATATGACTATGATGTGTCCATCATCATAGTGCTCATATGATCTTAGCAAGCTTTATAAGGGATGTTAAGATGAGAAAGGATCATCAGTCATCAATCCTGATTTCCTGCATGATAAAGGGCTTAGCATTTTCAAAGTGCATACATAATTTAGAAACATATAGACTGTGGGGTTCTCGTTAGATGCCCGACTCCCACTGATTCCACATTTGATAAATGACATTGAGTATCTTAAATCTCCAAGGTCCAGATCCTCAAAGGCACTTTGGAAGCTAATTCCCCCTACAATCAAAGAAAATCAAACGCCTAAATGTCTTTGAGGACCTGGGCCTAACCCATTTTTGAAAAATTTGCCCTTTGTGTCTCTCTTGATAAAGATAGGTGTAGTTAGATGAGGGGCCATTTTCATTTTCCTTTATAAGGAGGTGATAATGCAGGCACTTGTCTTTAAGCATTCCTCCAGGAAGCAGATGACTCAGAATCAGCCCTCTCCTCAGTCTGAGGATATTCTCATTACATCTTCTGCCTCCCAAGAGGATGCCCTAGCCAGTACTCTCAGCTAAGCTATATTCTACACTATTAAGGAGAGGATGCAATATATGCTGGCTTTTACACAGCTCCCCTATCACGAAGAATAGAATATTCAAGATTCACTGGGCCAGAGAGGGAAAAAGAAGCAGAAACATGGCACACATTTGCAGAAAGAGAGACAACATGTATCCTGGTCCTTGCTTGAGTTCATCCCTCATCTGTGCTAGTGATGTATTATGGAAAATATGGCTGAGAACATGAGAGCAGGACTCCTACCTGCTCCCAGCTATCAGGGTAGTACTCAGTCTGCTTTATAAAAGAGAATTATCAGCAGGATGAGCACTAGCATAGTCAGAGGGTTTTTCTCCTCTTTTCACAGGTGCAGATCCTGCTCTTTCTCTCAAAGTTTGAACACCTCTTTTCAAGAGGCAGTAACAGCTCATGGATTCCAAGCAGGACATCTGAGCAAGGCTCCTAATTCTTGAGTACGGACACAAATATGTTCTTTTAAGAGGCTATTTTTCATTGACATTTTTTTCTGTCAGCTGTTACTAACTTCAGGTGCCTCCTTGCTAAATTAGCCCAACATTCTGATTCCCTTTCTGAGGAAATGTACCAACAGAGCCAAACACAGAACCTTGGGCTCCATCCTACAAGGCAGTGTGTGGGCTTGGCTGGTATTGCACTTTGTCTCTCATGTAAACCATTTCCTATGGTGATCAGGAGAAACAAGGAGAAAAAGCAAACAACCTACATAATGTTCCAATTGATAAAAATCTAGATGGCAAAATCCTGTACAGTTATCCCTCTGCCAGAATAGCACTAACATACTCCATTTAGAAAAATCAACAGTAGGCTTTAGGCAAGACATATAAGAGGGCCACAATAGGCCTGACCCTACAGTTATCCTATGATTTATAGTCTTCTTACAGCAATGTACTGTACTTGACACTGGCTAAGGGGTTATTCAGTTCTGAGCATTGGCTTGGTAATAGGGTCCTGCCCTCAGGGTCTATTCAATCAATCAGAGTTGTCCAATGCTGTAATGCCTCAGTTCTGTGTGTAGGCAGATGAGTGTGCTGTCATTCAGCATCCTGGAGGTATACAGGCTTTTTAGAAGCTTAGTGGAAATTCCACCTACACCAGGGCTGTCAGGCTCACTCCATGGAGAGCACTGACTATAAGAAGTAAGGTGACCATGTTGAAAAAGGGGTCACTAACTTCTCTGAGGGCAGCCTGAAGCCTGAATCTGCTGAGAATAGACAGCTACAGCCATTTTGAAGAAGGAAAATGCTTGGCCTCATCCTCTTTGGAAGGAATCGTTCTTCAGACCTTGTTGCAAAAGAAATTTTTCATCTTGAGCAATGCAAAGGAAAATTGCTATTAAGTTGAATACATTTCTTTCCAAAAATACCCAAAAATTCCTGAAGGCATAAGCTCAGCAGGAAAAGAAATCTGGAATACTTCTGTAGGCACATGAGGGACTAAAGAAAATATGCATAGGCTTAAAGGAACATTATGTCAGAACCTGGAAGAGACTAACTTAAGTGTTTCTGTTGTTCTATTGTACAATATGGCATCCCTCTTGTAAAAGATGTATCTCACCTATCAGCTCACTGCTTATGTGAAGATTTTAAACAGTTCCTAAAACAACTAGGGCTGGGCCGTTGAACACAACTAACTATATTGTGTTGCTTAGCAACATTACTCGTGTGCTGTGGCTGCAGAAACTGGTATGCATCAAGCTCTCCAGACCAGTGGTCCACCTGGGTTTGCAGATGACTTTTGCCCTGAATTTAAGGGGAATTTGAAGCAATGTCAGGCATTTGCAGTGCTGGTGGTCCTGCCATCAGCTACCTCCTCCAGGTGACCTTTCAGAGTAGCTAGTGCTCATAAGACAAGTGCCCCCAAAAGACACACACTCTTGTAAAACTTACTGAACTTATAATGCAGCACCTTCAGACAGTGCTTACACTGTCCAAAACAGGTTGGCTACTGTGGGGAAGCAAGGTGTTTCAGATATATGAGTGAGGGTCAGAGCTCCTGCAAAGCATGGAGGGAGGGAACTGTGCTTAAACGTTTCGTTAATAATCATTCACAAGGATATCTGAAGAAAAGTAATAGCTCTCTAAAGACACTGTTCTTTATTTATCCTAATTATGGTTCTCTATGAGATTACCCAGAAGAAGGTATCAGAGGAAAACTAAAGAAGCTTTCTGCAGTAATAGTACATAAGTGTGAGGTCAAGAGTTTTTCAAAAAGATTCTGAAATACTC
>VZTN01017743.1:1822-19696 GCA_013400515.1 Erpornis zantholeuca
ATAAACAACTCTGTAGTCATTCAGGGCTGATGACAAATGGCTTATGGACATGCACTGACATTTACCAATCAAAGATGAGTTTAAGGAGGATTGGTGTCACTTCAAAGCTGTTCTGAGTTAAAGCTGATCTTGACATCCTGCATCTTGCCTGACAAGTTCCTTTAGTAAGTGTGATGCCCTGACAACCTGAGATGAAGAGATATGAGGTTGGAGCCAGTACAAATTATCTAGCATGAGGTTTAGATATTCAGTACTTAGATAACGATCCAGAGGATAATTTAACCTCTTATTTATGTCAAGACTCTTCATTTTCTAATGGTTTCAACTGATTCTAGTGGAAATTTAAATACTAAACTGAAATTAGCAGCTTAACTTTGTTTTCCCTTGCCCAGAACTGTATCTACCTTACATCAGATTCTAAAGAAAGAGATGAGTAATTATTAGTTAAGATGAAAATTTTGGGTTTGTATTGCAAAGAGGTTGAGATGAGTACAACAATACTAGATTCAAAGTTCCTATAACAGATGCAAAGCAGGAACCACCCTCTGGAAGGCAGTTGACATGCAGGGAAGGTAACATGACAGTTAGGTATATAATGATAGAGACATAAACGGCAAATTATAATAAGGACATCAATATTCCAACTGTGTCAGACTCTGTGGTTGCAATTCTCCAGAGCACTGATAAGGTATTCTGTGTGTGTGGTTTCAGTTCATGGGAATTTTCACCGCATGAATTTTAGTTTGAAGTTTAGATGTGAATAAACATCAAAGCTCAGAGTGAAAGTCAGCTGCAACTACGCTTAAAAGTTTCTTATGTGCAGTTTCCAGAAATGCCGATCAGTGCCACTGTCAGCAGAAAAGCCTGTTAGCACTTCCAGCCTTTGAGATCAACAGTGCTTGAGCCACCTTTGCAATTGTCTTATCGCAAGCATTAACAATGAGCACAGATTTGCAGCAGCTACAAGAGGCTGTTTGCAGTGAGAAAGAGCAGCCCCTGCTCTGAAGTCCACTGAAGCCAAGGAAAAAGTTTTATTGACTCCCTGGATTATGGCATCATGCCTGTGTTAAACTAATTTCTGAGCTATTTTGCAGCTAAAAAAGAGCTATTTTAAAGAAATAAGGGGTTTGTTCTGATTTTTGAAAATTGCAATGAATATTTCTGTGAAATCTTTGCAAATTGAAAATGTCTCAATAAAATACAATGAAACCCTAATATTAAATTTATGTCTTTCCCTTCCTTTTCCCAAAAGGTGGTATTTTCAGAGTTTTGTTCAAAAACAGAAGTGCTGAAGAAAAGAAAATCTTGAACATTTTTTTCTTGGTAGAAGGTTGATGACTTAAAAACCTGGTATAAATTACTATTGTTACAATCTTGTGAAAATCTCAGTACTTTGAACTTTGTTTTATATGAAAGTAACCAGAATGGTGATGGTGATGATTTTGCCAGGCAATTCACAACAGAAGAGGTTAAATCCTTTCATTTGCTGACCTAAGCAACGTACCCACCATAGTAGCTCTGCAGTAACTGTTCAGGATTGTTTTCTCTTCTATCTTCTCTTTCCCTTTCCTTCAGAGTCCTAATACCTGATGTGCAGAAACTTGTGGATCAGAGCATGCCAAAGGAGAGGAGCAGTCACAGACAGGTCTCAGGAGGTTATGTTTACACTGAATATCATCCAATGGAAGAGGTAAAGAAGAACCTAAGTCTGCTTGTGTTCTTTGTTGTTTTCTGGTCTGAAAATGCCACAGCAGGCAACTCTGTGTTTGCAGAAAGCTCAGCTGAAGTTGGAGGACCTGTATCTGGCTTTCTTCTTTGAATAATCTGTCCATACTCTTTGACTAGAATATTATCCTGGTTGAATTGAATATGGATCTGCCACTGATTTTGATTAAATCCTCAATTCTTCACTGACTAAAACCTAAATGCTCTATGTGAAACAGCTGCACTGTTTTGCAGATAATATTCTGTGGTTCAGTTGATCGGATGGCTACCTCTCTACCCTGTCATTCTTTATCTCTAGTATTTATTAATTTAAGTCTCAGTCTGTTTGGTCCTGAGCCAAATGCGAAATGCAATGACTATTGAGGTGTCTGGAATCCCAGTGAGGAGGAAGAGGTGGACACTGGGAGATCTGTAGAAAGAAGTAATTTAAGGGCAGGGTTTTGACACTTTAGGAGAAAACAGGGTCATAGGAGTGGGCAGTGATGACTTCATGGTGTCATGTTGCATGCACATGTCGGCAAACCTGGATAAGAGCAGAGCATGGTGGTAATTCTTTCTCCTACCTGCATAATAAAAGTGAGAGAACACAGTCAAGGCTCACGCATGTTTTGTTTGAGCTACCCATTGAGGATGACTGCTGCTGACTCAGATGTGGAAAATCAGTGCTGATAGGGAAGAGATTGTAATACTGTTTTCAAGATTTGATGTCTGGTGAACTCAACAGGAAGGTGCCCAACAGGATGGGCACATTGAATGAGATCCAGAATGGAGTGTCTGTGTTGCATTGCAGTGATGTTCTCTTTTAACACCCAGTGAGATATGACCATGCCTTTGCACAGAGGCATGTGAAACACCTTCCACGCCTGTGACATCACAGACTGAAATAAACTCTGAGGAAAATGTTGCTTGTCTAAACATAAGAAAATGCTTTTATATGGAAATGGAAGTGTGAAAGAGAAGGAAACTCCCACTTTGGACCAAGAAGTCTTTGCAACTATTTCAGATTTATCAATGGATGACTCAGATCCAGAAGAACAACAGTGAGCTAGTGACTCAGCACTTCCTGGGGAAGACATTTGAGAATCGAACAATGTACTATCTACAGGTAAGGGAGGAACTTCCTCTTAAGAATAAAACGTATCTTAATAAAAAAAGAAAAGTACTCAAGAGAAGACAGGATTCAGATGTTTCCTAAGATAGTGTTTATCCCAACTCATTGGAATAACAGGACATGGTTTTACTCCTCTGCATTACAATAAGATTTGCCAACTTTCGCATACACTACCATAATGAGCTTGCTATTGCTATTATGTAGTGAAAACAACAAATTTAACTGAAGTCTTGTTTAGAAATATAAATCAAGCTGAAACTAGCTTGGCAACATCTGTGTGTGAAGATAAAGACTTCTGGTTTGTTGTTTTTATTACTTTTTACAGCAAATAGCCTTTCTGCTAGCAGTATTCCATGACTTGTTTTATTGGACACACTAGGAAAAACTATAGTCTTAATATTTGGGTTAGTTATTGCCTAATCTGTTCCTATCACTGAGTAGTATTAGATTCCCTGCCTTTCTGTGATTCCCCTTCTAAAAAAAATAATTAAGAAATCTTCAACTAAGAACAACCACTCCTGTGAATGACTAACACAAATGAAAAAGGAAAAAAAGAAACTGTTCTATTAACTGTTCTATTGACACTCACACTCAACAGACACTTTAAAGCTCATGCCTTGTGATACTACAGAAATTGGGTTATTAGGAAAAAGAGCTTGTCATAAAGATGTCTGTAATAATAATAATAATAATAATAATCTCACATGACTCAATGGCATATCAAGGCACATCCTTTACTTTCTTGTATTACATTAAGCTATTTTACTGTAATGTAACAGTTTTTAAATTATCATTTTTACATTCTCTCAGATCAGTCAACCATCAAATAAAGCCAAAAAGATCATTTGGATGGACTGTGGGATTCATGCCAGAGAATGGATCTCTCCAGCCTTCTGTCAGTGGTTTGTGAAAGAAGTGAGTCCTTACACTTCCATTTAGATAATAAGAAAACCGTATCCCTTTGGACACTTCAGTTCTCCTCCCTATTGTGGTACCAAGAATTTTGCTTTCCTGGTAAAATGTGACTTGCAAAACTAGTATATAATACAGATATGTGTGGAGACCAAAGGCCAAATCACAGTCTGAGATATGGGACAATATTAATTAGTGCACCAGTTCCTCCACCTGAAGTGTTTCCAAAGCCTTCCAAAACTTGGTATCAACCACTCCTTTTCCCACAGTGGCTGCTGGATCAAGCCTCTCGTCATCAAAAGGTCACAGTGCTCCTCAAATAAAGAATCCCTAAGCTATGATATAGCAATATTCCATGTGTACAGAAAGTACCTGGCACACTGGCAATCAAGCACATGTTAAATACCACGGTGCTATCCAGGAGTGAGGGATCACCTGATGATAGGTCTAAACTTTCTCTTTGCAGTGATTACCACTAAATTCTCTGCTCAGTGCTCTGTACTTTTCAGATTCTTCAAAATTACAAATCTGACCCAAAGATAAAGAGATTTCTACAGAATTTGGACCTCTATGTCTTGCCAGTCCTCAATATTGATGGATACATCTATTCCTGGGAAGAAGTAAGTAGTGGAAATCCAGGATCTAGACTGAAATTCAGATGTTCCCAGCATGTTTTATTACGTTTAGATAGAGTCATAGCAATTAAACAGAAAACAGTGACAATACTCACATAAATCCCCTCATGGCAGAGAGATTTTGTTTCTTCTGGAAAATCAGCAGTCATTTGAGATTGCAGAGCTAAATATTCCTAGCAAATGTCATGAGCCTTGGGAAGACAAAACCCCAAGATAATTGCTGTTGTGTTTCTGGGGATGGGCTTACTTCTTCGATAACAAATCAAGGCCTGCTTGATGGAGTTCAGCGTGTCTGGAAGATTCATTCATTCCTCATGAAAGATCTCAAGTACACATGGGTCTTAGCACCTCTTCATGGGACAGGAGGAGAATTGGTCAAATATTGGGCTACTTGGTTTTGAAATAGGTGTGCCCTCCCAAATAATCTTTTTCTGATACAGAGGACAATGCAAAATGTTGGTCTTCAGCCACTCTCACCATGCTTCCAGGCTCCTGTGCCCAGCTGAAGCATCTTTTAATGCAGGACCTTGGGACAGCCCTAGAGGCTCAGCCTACCACCATGTGGATCAGGCTGTCTCCCAGATTGCTCCCTGGCAGGTTTGGGACATACCACACACTGCACTGGGATGCACAGGTAATTCAGCTGGGAAGTTCATACAGCAGGGCTGTGAGGTCTGCACAGAACCAAGTATAGCCGTGAGTATAGCAGGGAACCAAGGAGCAGTAGGAAGATTAGCTGACAAAAAAAGAATTAATCTTCTTGAATCTGAAACATACTATCATTTCTTATCCCAATGCCAAGTCTTGCTTAGGAGTGCCACTCTGCACAGAAGCAGTTGAGTACTACAGAAGTAGCATACCGAAAAAAAAAAGGTCAAGAGGCTTATTTCAGGGTTCATGCCAGTTTGTGGCAGAAGACAGCCTGGCTGTAGTAGATGAATTGTTCTGTCACTGAGCTTTATCACCCTTGCACACAGAGTTGTACTCTTACAATACTGGGCCGTACGGATCATTGAGTTTTTATTATGTAATAGAAGTTACTTTTCTCTAGGATCGTTTGTGGAGGAAAAACCGTTCTCCATATGAGAATGGCACCTGCTACGGCACAGATCTGAACAGGAACTTCAATTCATCCTGGGGCAGTAAGTTTGAAGTATTTCAGATCACGAACACAAATGTAAAGCAAGAGTAATAACTAGTTTCTGAAATAAAATGTAGTCCTATAAGAAAGGAATATTCATCTTGTTGTCATCAAGGCATATGTAAAGATAAAATCCTGGTTTGTCAAAATATTAATTCATTGACTTCCACCAGCACTTATTTTTGTGAGCAGAAAATTGCTGTTATGTGACTACACCTCTAACTCACTACAGGAGCAAGCATCAGCTCTAGGCAGGAATGCTAGGAGTTAGTCACTTAACAGCCAGTATTTACATTTGCCATGAATTTCAAGGAGGTTCCAAAGCTTCCCTGGTGTGTGGTACACCATGGTGGTATCAGAGTGTTTTCATTGCAGCCATCCTGTAAACGTGCAATAAATATATCAGTTTTGTAGCAAATTTTAGTTGCTACCAACTGAGTGTATGATAAAGTCTCACTCAGCTGTCTAGTGAGTGCCCACATAAACACATGCCTTAACACTACAAGGTAAATTTCCCAGTTCCCTCTGAACTGGTGTTCTATATTTCTCCTTTGATTCAGTGTTTGTATTCCTCCCCAGGTGTTGGTGTATCTTTTAACTGCAGTAGTGATGTCTTCTGTGGATCTGGACCAGAATCAGAGCCTGAGACAAGAGCTGTGGCTCAGCTTATCAAAAGCAAGAAGAGTGACATATTGTGCTATTTAACAATTCACTCCTATGGACAGCTCATCCTCACTCCATATGGTTCCACAACTAAACCTCCGAGTAACAATGAAGAGCTGGTAGGGCAAAACATTCATCTTCTACATTTGTAGAGAGCAAGTACAGGCAGCAGCATGTGGTGCCATTTTTCTTGCCCTCTTGCCTTTCCTTAAGAGGAGCTGGGCTTGTTCAGGGACTTGGCTCCCAGAGTTACTGCTTCTCTGTTCAGCATCAGTAAGGTTTATTTGCCTCAGAAATTCTAATTCTTCATCTTAAATCAGGAAAACTGAACTACTACAGATAGAGTTAATGCAAAGCAAAGTAAGAGGAGAAGAGGACCAACTTTTGCTGCATGCAACAATGAATTTGCACTTTAGGATGCCAGCACATTATACACATGTATCATGATTGTGTCCAGAAAGGGTATTCCAAACATACTCTCAGAAGAATGGGATCAAAATAAGTACATATTTTCTCGTTACTTCTTCCCTCAGTTCCTGAGTGTTCTAAGTTCACTAATGTGGGTATTTATGAACATTCCAGTAGCTGAAATGCTAGTCAAGAACATGAGGGATTTGGGTTTGGACTTCATAGGGCTCATTGGAGAAGTCATTTATTTTGTCTATAGCTGGGTTTCGAATGATGGTGGGATACAGAGTCTATGGCAATAAAATGAATTAGTGGTCAAACTGCTGTAGTTAGTACTGGTGTGTTATACAGCACAGACTCTTAATTCTCAAAAATACAGGCTCTAGCTTTACAGTAAAGCAAATAGCATCTCTACCTAATAGCAGAGTAATTTTTATAATTTTAACACAATTTGCATTAAAAAAGAACCAAGAAAAATTTGTCTAAATGTTTCTAATGGGTTCTTCTGAAGACCAGAAGTAATATCAATACTTAAAGTTGATCGTATGTAAATGTAAAGCTGAAAGAGACAAAAATTTTGGTCCACTCAAAATAATTGCCAAAGGTACTGCCAGTGATGACAATGCTGTTCCTATTTCGAACTTCCAGATGCAAGTTGCAAAGGAAGCAGCTGCTGCATTGACAGGAAAGTATGGGACCAGCTATAGAGTAGGATCAACCGCTTTGATTTTATGTAAGTTTTTTTATGTTTCTCTTTGATTGCTCTGTGTTTCAAAGAATTCTTGTGTCACATGCATCAGCAAGTACTGTTTTGCTGAGTTTCCACTTTGAGTAGTATTTAAAGGGCTAGTTTGGTGCAACATGTAAGCAGCAGTCATTTAAATACAAGATAACTCTGTAAGTTATAAAGCTGACTGCAGGAACGAATGAAGCATTGATCAGCAGCTAGTTCCTACATGAATTCCTCACAGATCCATCACAGGCGACAGAAGGAGATTGGTGATAGATCATCCTGAATCTGCTGAGGTCAGCAGCAAAACTCCTATTTGTCTTCACTGGAATCAAGCAAAAATTAAAATCCTAATCAGGTCTACAGTTACTCCATCACATGGCAGCTGCTTGCAATTCTAAGTGAAATATATCAGTTTCAGCCCTGTTCCTAATAGATGGGATGGCCACACGACTAACGCATCACAGCTAATATGAGTTGACAGCCTTTACAAAGAGGATTGAGGGCCCTAGAGACTGTCTAGTAAACCCAGTATTTTCCCAGTAAGCAATAAGTCATGCTAGTCAGTGAGAACAGTAAGTAGCTGGCTCCAGAACCCATGTGGTTTGCATATTCCAGTGGCTGTCTCTGCCAGTCCCCGAGTGCCAGTCTCTTGAGTCACAGACTGCATGAGCAATGCAGTGTAAGTGTGAGGCAACTTGTCTGTGACTAGGCCTGCATTTTGCCAGGGCTTGTACTTACACTGAATAGGTAAGAAAAACAATCCATGAGGAACATGAACAGAGATACAGGGAAAAGCCAGAATTTTTTCAGATTTGACCAAAATTATGCTTAAAAAAAAAAAATTCTAGTCAGTATCAAAGTAGGAAATTAAGTACAAGAACAGAAAAATGTCCAATCCATCTTGTACTCCACACTAGTCACAGTCAAATGCTAAAAACACAGAATCCCTGAAATTCATGTCCTGCTATTGTACAATACCATCTTACTAAGAACTGCATCAGTTAGGAAACTCCATCGAAGACTTTTAGTATAGTTAAGAATTACAGCACCTAGAAACTGTTCTCTGTGTCACAGTGATATATGGTCACTGCTTAGTTCAGGGATTCTGGTATATATATAAACTTGCATTGACTATAGCAAGAATTATTTTCGAAGAACCATGCTTAATACAAATATCTCCTCTCTATTTTTAAATTCACAGACAGTAACTCAGGCTCCTCGCAGGACTGGGTCCACACGATCGGCATTCCCCTCTCCTACACATTTGAGCTGCGAGATACGGGTACTCATGGATTTATTCTCCCTGCTAACCAAATCCAGCCCACATGTGAGGAGACTATGTTGGCTGTGACAACTATCATAGACTATGTTGATAAGAAGTACTTCCCAGGTGGGGCTGTGATGCTGACCTCCAGCAGCCTGGGCCTGAGCCTTTGCCTCAGTATTGTACTTACATGGACTGTTTCTTAAAAATGGCTTAGAGAACCCAGCAAGAGACTCACATGAAAAATATAATGTCCCCTCAAACATAAAAAGTTACATTGGCAAAGGAACTAAATGTCAAGTGTTTCAATAAAGGTTCATCCGATAAAATAAAAGGACTTGTGGTTTGATAGCTATGTTTTTGGGAAGAAGGAAAAGATGAAGAGCTGTGGTAATTTCCCAAGCTTCACTTGCTGGCTCTGCTTATTCTTTAAGTGATCTTAAAACATTCATTTATGACAGGTACCCATGGGGACTGAGCACTATTACTCCCTGGTTCTCTGGAGCATGTTTTCAGGGGATCACCTGGGCCACAGACCATCAGCCACAGTCCTGATCTGTCACAATTTTCTGTACTGCCTGAATCTGTTGTCTTCTGTGTGTTGCTGACATTAGCAGATGTCTGTGAGACTTTAAAGTACTCAAATCCCACTACACAAAATTGGATGCCTTGACATCCACTTTCCTTCCCTAAACTTCCACATTGGGATTTGCTAGAAAATACAGGCCTCAAAAACTGGTGAAAGATCATGATCAGGAAACCATCTACAGCAGCCTGAAACAAGCTGAAGAGCTGAACTGGTGCAAGCATATGGCGTCAGAGAAGAGCTGTGGCCCTGTCACTCAGATGCAGTCAGATTACTGAAGATAACACGTGCCCAAATCCTCCAAAAATTAAAAAGGAAGGGAAAAGAAAGATAAGGATGGGGTGCTATTCCTACAAAACAGACCAGAGAATTATTTTTTGCCTTTTCAACTTCCAAAACTGAGTGGTAGTGCCAATTATCCTCCCTAATTTAGACTCCTAAGGGATTTCATTAAAGACTGTATATAAAGTTTATTTACAAAGATGTTCCTTTCTTACCAACCACCTTAATCCTTTGGGGCTGACTCTACAGAAGGACTGGGGCCCATTTGTCTGCTCTCCATCATCTGGGAGAGCCTGCAACATTCAGGGATCTGCCTGGGATCCTCATGCAAAGCTGGAAGCTCAGTGGAAAGGAAATGTTTCAGTCCACTGAGCAACAACTCTCCGCTTGAGCCGCTCAAAGGGGAATGCCAAAGTAAGAGCTTCTGTTACAGCCAACACCAGAGGGTGCAGGGCATTCACTGAAATAGGAAAGGCCTATTATAACCTGTACTCTGCTTTTGAATCCAGAAGTCCCACATTACAGAAATATGTCCACCAGGCTTGGCTACTACAGATAACAGATGGGGGATTTTGTCCTGAGAGAAAATGAAGAATCCAGGGAATAGAAACAAAAAGTACAAAATGTCTGATTTTCTTAGCAATTGTCAAGATTGTGCTTGAAAGTTGGAAGTGTGCTAACCAGAGATTTTTCAACAAAATACTTCCAGCTTTGGGGAAGAGAACGCTGTTCAACTCTCTTCCAATATTGCCAACAGAAGGATGTCTTAATAACATGGTACTATTATTAAAAAAAAAAAGAAAAAGACACAACCTTACAGTCATTTTTTCTAAGTACATCCTACTGTTATTTTGTCTGTATTATTAGTTGACAAATCTTAGTGCCTGTGTTCCTTGCCCACAGATTATTACCAATCAGTGTAACTATATCTGCCTAACTCCTGCAGGTTCCCCAGAGCATCATCTTCCCAGACCAACCACTCATTTACAATAAGTCCCGTCTGTTGCTGGGCGCTGGAGCAGGTGTCCCTAATTAGCACCTCTCCCCACAGAAGCTGCATTCCCTAAACTTCTGTTTAATTTAGGATGTGCCTTGTAAATCTTTGTATTTGTAGATACTGTCTTTGGAACTGTAAGAAACAAGACAAGTCCATCTGGCCCATGACTGTGAGCTATCTTTAAGCAAGTGAGGGTTGACCACAAGTGTTCTGTAGCCATTTGCTGGTGAGCTGCAGTGAAACTCCCCGGTGCCGCCAGCAGCAGATGGCAGTGTCCTCTGGGAAATGATGCCCACACGGTGATCTTGCCAAAGCTTGGGCTGCCACCAAACGTTTTCCAAACCTAACCCATGACTACATCAGTAGCAAAATGCCAGTCCCTTACTTCACTCCCCTTACTTCACAAATCTTGTCTTTCTCTCTCCTGCATTCCTTTGTTGCTTCCTCTGGCCCTTGACAGTTTTGCTTTATGATGAAGTATGGGAAGAGCTGCATTCTGCTCTCTTGCATATTAGCAGAAGCACAGCATTATCCTACTGAGACGATAGTGTGACTTTCGATTCACTCGTAAACACATGTGAAACAAAAAGTTGTCATGAAAAACTAAAAGATTCTTCTATTCATTGTCATGTCTCCCCAATGATTTTACCAAGATTCATGCTCCTTCTCTTTCTTTCTCACAGTTAAACACCTGTATTGTGCCTGTTTTATTATATAATCAGTACTGTGAAGGTTTAATTACTTTTTGTCATTCAGCTTATTGAAAAAAACAAGGGTATCCCAGTTCTGAGTAAGAGTGTTCTATATTATCCTTGTTAACATTTTGTCTGTAGTACAAAAATAAAGATTGACAAAAAAACTATCAGTGAACTCATTCCATTTCACACATGAAGCTCCTCTCTCTGTTAATTTTTCCTCCATGCTATGTTAATTTGATACAGTCCTCAGGCTCCTAACAAGTTAGCAACACTGCCCTCATTAAGGAAAGTGAACATATCACAAGGGAGCTATAATATTAAATGAACGTGTGTAGCCTCATTTCTTAGAGCATCACATGATGGAAGAGCAAAAACCTACAGTTTTGAGGGGACTGTAGAAAACACCTCTGACAGATCACCTTCTGGGGAAGCATTTGCAATTCAAGTTGTTACTTCCTGGTAAGCTGCTTATGCTCCAAACATCATTCTTTTGTGCAGATTCTATTTCAAGTGAAAAATTCTAAGACTTGAATATCTTTCACTGTGTATGAAAATTGGGAAGAGTCTTAACCAGAACAAACTTGCTCAGAAACACAGAAGAATGTTCTCAGTGTGTTTCAGACAATTTCCAAATGTCATCTGGGGCCCTATTTCAGACAGAAAAGTCAGGCTCTGATTGAAAATCAGAGTATCCTGAGCTGGTTTTGGCCTCCATTTAGCCAAGAAGCTGTAAGTACACATGGTCCTGAAAAGCTTTATCTCATTCCCCATGTCTTCTTTTGGCTTCGTCTAGAGCTGGGTTTCCTTGACTAGTTGTATCATACACAAAACCAGAGCAGAACCTATTGCTTTATTGACACATGCTGTACTAACAATTTCCTTTCTCATGAATGGCTGGCCAAGGCTGATTTGTTTTCATTATCACTAAGCTGAGAGGGGACAAATAATAAGACAAAATTACCAGGGGTTATGATTGGGCATCAGGATTAGTAAACTCAGGTACTCTTAATGAAGATCTTGTCTAGAAGGCATTTTATATTTCTTGTATCTGTCTTCCAACAAATCTGTATGATCCTTGTTGGTATAAAATATAAATGAATAATTTGATAACAACCTGTCATCACTTGCTCCTGTCTGCCAAATTTCACGGGGTCTGTTTATGTGCATGGTAGGCATTCATAAAACCCGCTTCTTTTCTGCAAGCTGGCAAACAATACAAATGCACTATTCAGAAGTGGCAAGCACAAAGAGTAAATGCAATGTCGTTAGCACACGTTTTAATTCACCTCAGTACTCTGACCAAAGGCACATCCCATCACAGCTGCACTCTGTTGTTGAGAATGCCTCAAATGAAGACAGTGTAATTTAGGGAGAGTTGGTTAAGATTGTGTAGTATCAACTGCAGTGGAAAATCCCTAGAGGAGGGATAGCATTTGCAAAAATGCTGGAGATTTATTGTGCTGACAAGGATGTAAGTACACTGTCTTTAGCAGTG
Source organism: Erpornis zantholeuca (assembly GCA_013400515.1). Taxonomy (NCBI): domain Eukaryota; kingdom Metazoa; phylum Chordata; class Aves; order Passeriformes; family Timaliidae; genus Erpornis; species Erpornis zantholeuca. The sequence goes on from VZTN01017743.1 coordinate 14,473, forward strand.
GGAAAGAGGAAATGGATAGGTAATGAATGGACTAATCATGCCATTTTCCTTGCTTTAGCTTCTTCAGCACGAGTGTCTAGAAAAGACAGCCCTTGTTTTTAAAATGCAAACTCCTCCTGTTCTCAAACACACATATAGCTTTACCTGGGAGAGTTCTGAGGAGGAAAAGGATTACTGATGAACGTTACTTAGGTCTGATTAGTGAGGCACAGAGAGGAAGAAGGATAAAATTAATGAGGGAGATACTGAGCACAAGCAATAAACGGACAGCAAGGAACACACAAGTAGGCAACACAATCTGTGATAATTAGGTGTAAAAGTCCATTTGCCAGAGACACACGACAGAAGTTCCTATCCTGAGACTGCAGTGCAGGCCTTTATGTCATTTACTGCTTGTATCAGGGCAGGTCATTCAACTGACTGCAGCCAAGTATTCCCCATTCACTGCCATCGTCTAACACACAAAAAATATAAGTGCAGGTTTTATGTCTGTGTTCCTAGTTTCTAAACACAGAAGAGAAATTCATGAATCTATGAAAAAGGCCACTTTACTCCAGGTTTTATCTTCTCACTTCAGTCACTGTTTCTCCAAAGTCTTTAGATTTGCTTTTTGGGATTTTTTTCCTCAAACTACCCAGTTAAAAACAAATGAAAGATTTTTTTACTCAGGTTTTGTGGGGGCTTATGCTTTAGCTTCCACTTGAAAAATGAGTCTTCATTTGGATTAATGATGTCCCTTGTGGTTGACTACTTGTGATACTGGAATTGCTTGTGAATTCTTTGGTGTTTGCTTCACCAGTTACCTGTGACATTGGTCTGAACCAATCACAGCATGATTGGGAAAACGCTTAAAGGGATCATTATCTAGATGTAGAAATCTGGGAAAGCCATCTTGGGGTCAAACAGTTGACTAGGAAATATTATAAAAGCATCATACACAGGGATAACAAACCATCCCACAGCAGAAGAATATAATTCTATTGGGGAAATGATTGCACAAGACTGCACAGCCAAAATGCATTACTTGGCATTGCTCCCATCTCAGACAGGTATTAAGCTAGTTCTGCATGGACAAATCTATCCTGATGTATTTTGTCTGCTATCCAGAAAATCCCATTCATTTCAGAAATTTTTAGTGCCTTAAATTCCCAAAATATTATCCAAGGATATTCTTAGCATCCAAGCAACTGGGAATCAATACCAGTCTTGGGAAGGAGCAAGATGAAGAATAAAGTTTAATAGCAGTTATTCAAGGAAAGCAATTGAAACGATTTTTTCATATAATTTGGAGTGCCAAATTTAAAGGATTCTTGAATGCTAAGGCCATCTCTATCATGATGATCCTGTGTTTTTGAGTAGGGCTAGAGTATTACTCACTTTTTGTGACCCTGAGTTATCAAGGACAAGCTGGGCAAAGAGCCAAGGTAATACAAGCTCCATAACAATAATCTATACTTAAAGTTCACATGATGGCACCTACATGATGGCTATGCCAGTTGGAGGAAGGCTAGACCTTCCAGCTCCAACAGCTTGACTTAGCATTTTTTTTAGTGCATGAGAAATGTTATAAAGTAAAGCATATATCTTGCAAGTGGGAGAGAAGTCATGCAATGTAATCAGCAAAGAAATGGGAAGTAGCAGAATGATGAGGTGGAGAGCACTGAATCCAAAAGCAGTTTGGACACATTTTTTTAGGAAAAAAAGTCAGTAAAATCCTTATGGCTTCATAGGACTGCCATTGTGTGTGCCAGCAGAACAGATCAAGAGATTGATAGAAGTTCTGTTCTATTTAAAGGACATGGAAATGTGTGGAATCAAAGAAGTTAGAAATGGAAAATGGAAGACTACCTATCTCCTAGGACTGCTCCCTGGGGTGCATTTCTGGGCATGGTTGTCTATTTGAGTCAATAAAGTCTCAAGCTTTCCTCTTCTGTGTTCTCCTTCAAATTGTGGAGTTGTATGTTTAACCTTCAGTTTTCAACCTTTTCCAATGTGTATGACTCTGTTCAGCAGATATTTTTTTCATATATATACTTGTTTCATTCAGCAAGTTTTACTTGTCTTAGTTACTTCTGTGAATCTCATGGACTTTCAAGGATCCAAGACAGCCACTGGCTTCACCCCCTGATTATCTTGTGACACAGTGTCCCAGGGATTAAAAAAAAGTAAGTTCCAGAAACTGTCACTTCCTTTAGGCTCTATGGATAAGATGGGTCATGAAGGTTTTTTCAGTAGTAATACATGGGTTTTGTCCGGGCTACTAAGAACATGATATTTACCTACCTGTGCTTTCTTCGTAATAACAGCAGAAGATTGAGTTCTTCAGTAATCTGCCAAGGAAAATCAGGAACTCCATTTGAGTTCTCTAAGTTAGCTGTTGAGACAATGTCTGTGCTAACCTTACACCTACTGGTGTAGGATCATTCAAATTGGGCAGTCTGGTCAGTCCCACTGATGTTATTCTACAGTCCAGGTGAAGGTCTTCTCAGAGTATCTATGTTGATGCAAAAGTGACCAGAAAAGAACAAAGTATCTATTTTCTGAATGGGCTAACATGGCGCTTTCCCATGCTGTAAACTTTCCGGTATAGACACCATTTAGTTTACCTCCCTGTACATCAAATATAACACCACCTACTGCAGAACAATTTTGGGGTTCTATCTGAACAGCAAAAATATCTTTTTATGTGACTTCAGTACCTCCAGTGAGGCCAACACAGTGAAGCCCACATGGCTACTGAAAGTCTTAGCAGAAAGTGAGACTACTCAGCAAAGCACATGTGAGCTGAAGAGAAAGAGAACCTGCTTACATAGGTACCTGACAAGATGGACCACAGAGCTCAGAATGGGCCCTACTCACAGCCCTGTATTCAAACTGAGACACACAGCTTTAAAATGAAAAAAATGTTTCAAAGGAAAAGAAATAGTTTCAAGCACAGATCTACCCCAAAAATGCATAGCATCCTAGAGCTAATCAATATTTTTTGCCTATCACATTTCTTCCACATAGTAATTTTAGTAACGTAGTGCAAATTTCTCATTCTGTTTTTCTAAAGAAAAAACATGAAAAGCATTTGAGAGAATGTTTAACAGGTATTCTAGTGAAACACATCCTACTTAAAGGTCACTTTATTTTTTTTTTTTTTTTGGGACACCTTAGATTCCTATATTAAGTGCAGCAAGTTTTACTTAGAGGATTAAACCCAAACATTGACACGGTGCCATAGTATTATTTGAAATTACTGACACTACCTCTTTCTCAGCTTAAAACACAAATACTTGAGAGAAACCCACCAGGAACATTAATATGATGCTGTGTCAGGAGGAGGCTGCAGTGAGCTGGTGAGGAGTTTTGACCTCACAGAAAGCCAGAGTGTCTCAGAGGACTCTTCACTAAAGAACAACAGCATTTTCTAAACCCAAGAGTGGAAACAGAAGCTGCTTAAGGAGAAGTCATCCTCTTTGTTGAGTAGTCATTTTTTCTAGATGAAAAGGAAGAGAATTTGTAAAACTACAATGTATTTCCAAGGCGTAAATACTGTAAATAATATTGTTTAATATGTTCAAGGAGAAAAGATAGCTGACTATAATTTAAAATGCAGTGTTAAACTTGTTGTACTGACTATTCCAAATTTAAGCTTGAAATTAGTCCAGCACACCAGCAGTGTCTGAGAAATTTCTAAGGTTTCTGTCACCATGGTAGCTAAGCGGCAATGGGCTTAATCCTGCACTCATTGAGTCCATAGTCAGACTTCTCCTGGCCCTAGCAATGCTGCATCTGACCCTGTAAATCCTAACATGCTTGAGTCCACAGCTTGATTTCTAAAACCTTTTTTACCCACTTTCCCACGGCAAATTGGGTAGGGAATTCTGTGGAAACCATTCACTTGAAAGATGTCCGGGGGAGATTTCTTTCATTCAGCAACAAATCCCTGACTGATTAAAAGAACTATGTTGACAGCCCTACAGGAAGCCATGCCATCCACTCCTTGGGCAGCAGGCACTTTTGGCTACATGTGCCAACTTAGAAGACAGGGAACAGTAACGGAGGGGAATCAGGAGTCAGACAAGGTCCCTGGAAACTTCCAGGCTGCTTTAAAAAGAAGGGAATTGTTGCCTTGGTTAATGCAATTCCCAATCTCTCACAGCCAACTAGACATATCAACCATTATACTAAAACATTTATATTGTCCTTAGTGGATGACAATAAAATGTAATGATTAGATAATATGCAGGACTACACATAATAACTTCTCAACAAAATTACCAAATCTATGGGATAAAGATGCCTCTAAAAGCCCAGGGCCATAGACATAAACACTTGGGCTCTAATCACCTTCTGTTTTTATCCTCTTTTCCTCAAGAAATAAGGCCTGAGAGATCATACTGTCTATCTCTCAGCCTCTCCTTAATAACTTGTGAACCAGCTGGCTGCCTTCAGCCAAGCTGGCAATGTGAAAGAGGTCACAAAAGCAAGAAGTTCCTGCAAGCTCCCTAAGAAAAGGTGGCTGCATGGAGTACAAACCCCATGTTTGTGCCTTTAAGTGGGAAAGGGGTGCATGTTGAGGTCAGTAATTAGGACTTGTTTGAAAAGAGCTGGGGGGGAGGGCCTTTCCAAGAGAAGAGCAGAGGAAATTGTGGGTGCCTTTTGGCACACTTATGATGGAAATTGAGGAGAAGTGGGTTACAGACTGTGTGTGGGTGGGGACACAGCTTCTGAGAAAACTAGACTTCATTAATTCTTCTGCTTGGTTGTATTATTGTTTTCTGTAAAAATGATGAGGATTATTAGACACAGTTGGTAATTGCATTACCAACATGAAAAGGCCTTAACAAAACCACAAGGGGATGATGAGAAAAGAAGCTCCAATACTGAAAAAATGTGCAAAATGTCATACAGAAGAAGAGCCAAGATCAACATGTAACTTACACTGAATGTTGATTAAGTAATGTATGTGCTGAAAACCCTCAAAAATAGGAAAGACCTTGCAGGGCATTTAGAGTAAGGGTGGTACCTTCATAAATTGGTGTATGGTTTTGGACATACCTGAGTTCAGCCAAAGGTTGTTCTGAGAGGTCTTTGATACTTTGGGAAGTTGGACAAACTGAAAGACCTCATGCATTGCACTGTGGCTTCCCCTGGAAGTGTTAAGTCATTGCATGATCTGGAAACACACTTTAACAAGTTTCAGTTTTGTAGGAACATGCTTAGAGCATCAGGATAA
>VZTN01017774.1:1675-18173 GCA_013400515.1 Erpornis zantholeuca
AAACCAAAACCAAACCCTGCCATTATATAGTTTTTAACACCCTGATTAAATTACAACTTCCAGGTACAACACATTTGAACCTCCTGTATCAGAAGGTCATTATATGGGATTGAAAGCAGTTTGGTTAAATTCACACTCATTTGCAGCTGTGGTGTAGCTGCAAATCTGAATACTTCATTTCAAATTCGAAATTTTCTTTGGGGAAAAAAAGGATATTTAGGACTCTTAAACAGCAGCAGATAGGTTGGTGATCTTTTCTCTGACAGCTGATGGTATAGGAAAGGAAAAATGCTTCTGTTTTCAATAATAGGGGAAATAATGGCAGATTGTTCACTTTCCATCTGCAGAGCAATGGAGATTTGAAGAGAAAATGGACCTGGGCAGTGGAATGGCTTGGAGACGAGNCTGTTCCTGTAGGCATCTGTCACTGATAGAATTACTAGTATAGTATTGAAATTGGCCCTTTTAAGTAGATTGAATGTGTCTGTATTTCCAGTAATATGTTGATAGAAGAAGTTTTTATTTAGTACAATACAAGGGGTGTATTGTACTAAATAAAAAAAGGAGTGGAATTTTTCTCTAAATGCCTAAACCATGACTCAAGCATGCCTGAAACAATCACTTGTACATAGGATTGTTTCTCGCTAGAATAACTGTAATATGTTTTACCTAAGTAAATTAAATGGGCTTTTTCAAACTTTAGGAACCAGATGATCCTGATGCCCCAGATGAACATGAGTCTTCTCCACCTGAAGATGCCCCACTGTATCCCCATTCACCTGGTTCCCAGTATCAACAGGTAAAAGCTCCAAGTTGAGCTATTTATTCAGAGTTTCAGGTTTGCTTTTTCTAGCATTTATGGTGACTTAAATTATAGCATTTAGCCAGAAGCATGTTATTATCAAATACCATATTTGGAGGAATAAAGATAAAGGTACACCTCCATTTTGCCAGGAGCAGTTTCACCATCAGAGCTTCAGGTGAGAATTTCAACAGATCAGGGATTAATCATCCACAGAAAGAGCAGAGAGATTGATGTCATCACAGCCTAGTGCATACTGAATTTGGTTCTCTTGTATTTGTTGACATTGGTAATATTTGTGAAACAATTATATTGTTTTCAAATATAAGATCAAGTCTCGAGGCCTGAATTTGGATAACTGGAAGGCTTTTGGAAAAAAGCAGATGGCTTTGTTGCCATGTAATTCATGCTATAAACACTGATCTCTAAATCTTAAGTACATATGAAATCCAAATCTGTTTTTATGTCACATGGCTGCTTTGTTAATACTTCCCAGTGGAAAGCCAGATCTGGAAGAAATCATAACTAGGGTCTTCTTATTGAATTGACAAAATTATTAGATCCCTCACTTAGTTGCCATTTTTAATTCCAATTCATTTTGTATATTCCAAATCTGCTAATTTAATTTCCTTTCCTGCCCAAATCCGTTTTCCCCTCCATCTTGCTTTCCTTACTTGATGTTCTCAGCAGAGCAGTTGGTAAGTCATGCAGATTTTCCCACTCCTTCCTGAACTCCCAAGCTCAGACACATTCTGTAACCTCACCATTGCCCTTGTCATGTGTTCACTTTCTTGCAAGAGATGGCATTTCTCACTAACACACACAATCCACTTACTCTTGGTTTCTCCACAAACTCTGCAAAAGAGTAGATAAATGAAGTGTTTTCATTTGCCAGATCGGTGTGTGACTTTTTAAATTGGGGCAGAGCATTTGCAGACAGCTGCTGGTCTAGATTTCGTTCAGTTCTGTAACAGTGAGGTTTCCCCCTTAAAAATTAAAATATGCTGCATAAACACAGGTTTGCTTTTTCCATTGTTTTAGGGAAAAAAATCAAGCTGGTTGAATCTGTTAATAAAATATGTGCACGGTTCAATGTGGCAGCACATAGGCAATGTCTCTTGGTCTCCTTTTTTCCTTTCTTGATGCTTTTGCTTTGCATGTAACTGTGATTCAAAATCTGAGATTACTGTTTCAACTGATGCTTTTATCTTTACAAGCTGAAAGTTTGTTTCTCTTGTGTGTAAATCGGCAAGGTAAGTGAAAGGTGTGAATCAGAGGAGTGAAGCAGTGGGGATGTGTGTTCATAGGGATGTAGGTACATGAGAAGTTAGTGTGCTTGAGGATATTTTGTAGTAGTCTGTGTGGAAAGGGGAAAAGCAGGTAGTCAGGAGACAGCCCACAGGTTTAAATCCCTTTGAAATGTGTGTGCTTTGTTGCAGAATAACCACGTGCATGGACAGCCATATACGGGCCCGGCAGCACATCATATGAACAACCCTCAGCGAACTGGCCAACGAGCACAAGAAAACTACGAAGGCAGTGAAGAAGTTTCCCCGCCTCAGACAAAAGATTAGTGAAATGCACATAATCAATTAACTTGCTCCATCAAGACTGTGCACCCAGGCCTTACAGTCCAACCTTTCTCTGTGTCTGGCTAATATTTAAAACTAGAAAACTATTCCTAATCAACATGGAGTGGAGAGTCTATTCACTGTCTTATCTGCAGAAAATTGCTGTCAATATATAACCCGCCTGCAGTGGAAAGTGTATAGTGTTTTGTAATAAATGGCCTGATGCTAATGTGTAAATGGCAAAGGTGTATATAGTATATTAATGTTTGACTGTTAATTCTTGAGCAAGAAACATTTTTTTTTGTCTTGATGAGACTCACAGATCTACAAAAACAAAAAAATAATTTCTTGATATATCTGCTGCGCTCTGCAACCAGTGTTGCCTGCCTCATGGCAGTTGGATCAACTCCTTTACGAAAAAGCCTATCCATGTCAACCACAAAAATAGTTTCATGTTAATTCTTTGCCACTGGAGTCGATTTTACTATGAGCAACGTAATGGCTGGTAACCTTTTAATTATTTGGTTGATGTGGAAAATTGGTGATGTAACATTGTTTCTAGATCTTTTTTCATTGCCTTTTTCATTCTGGTATTAGGTTAATCACTTTGAAGCTATAGTTATGCTGTAACATTTAGCATGGCTTCACACCAAGTTAGTGTAGCCAATGAGGGGAAAAAAAAAAAAAACAAACGTGACAGCAGTTGTCCCAATGTGACAACTGTATTGCTCAGAACTTCTTCTTCTTACACCTAGACTATAAAATGGGGAGGGGAAATGTGACAAACAAGTGGTTTTCAGTTTCACATATGTTCCTCACATCTGATGTTTGACAGTTCTCTCTCTGGGTGGGATAAAGAACACTTAGTTTTCAGTAATAGGAATTTAAAAGATTTAAAACAAATATGCAAAAATTTGCTATGCCAGGATGCCTGGAGCATAATAGACTGTATTTGGTGTGCTTGTTTTGTTTCTTTGGTAGAGCTTATTAGATAAACTTCTAACACTTTCCTTCTACTGCATCCCAGTGAAGTGGAAGTCAACAAAATCACAGAGTACTTGTGAGTGCCACTGCACCAAGTTAACTTGCTGGTTTTCTGCTCGTTCACAGTTCTACTTGAAAGCGAGAATTGTCTTAGCTCTTTATCCATTATACAGAAAATCTTAACATTAGAAGCAGGGTTTAAATATAAAAGAAACTACTGGTTAGTCAAATACAATTCTGAGGTATCTCTATTCCAGAATAAACATTTGTTTAAAGACTTAAAGAAACGCATCAGTAAATACTGTATTTAATTGAAAATTGGTAACTTGAATGTGTGTAATTTTTTTGGAACCTGTCTAAAAACCAAATACCCCTGCAAAACAGATACAGCCCACCCTATACTATTTAAATATTTTGCTGTTTTATTTTATAGAAATTATTTTGCTGAATTCACAAATAGAATTTGATTTAAGAAGAATGTTTTGTCCTGTGGTGTGTGTTGTTTTTTGGGGTTTTGTTTTTTAATGGACTGCACAGAAAGGTGAATTCTGTGCAGTGGCACTATGCTGAATTCCGGAACAACAGTCACATTGAGATTCTGTGCACAAAAAAAAAAATTGGCCCTTAAGAATAAAATAATCAGGACAATTACACTGTAAAAGTTTCTTAATGTGATTTATCTTGTACTTTTTGTATGTTTTTATATATACATATATATATTTAAGAGCACAAGCTTGATGGTGTTTTTTACAAATGAGTTGATAGAAACAAAGCTGCTTATCAAATTAAAGGTCTGTAGTTTTGAAATGAACAATGGAAAATTCAGTCCAAGTGCATTCTTAGGCATTTAGTGTAACAAGGGAGGGACACAGAAGATTTTTGAATATGCTGTGTAGCGATGATCACTTTTATGCTTCCATGTTTTTCCTAGTGCTCAAGTTAATTCAGATTTTTTTCATAGTTTTTTAGTAATACCATTTTACCTGGATTTAGTAAATTTGGATAACGTGTTCCCATTTATGTTTGGGGATGCTTGTTGGAGGTTTTAACTAAAAAAATTCTACCCTGAGTTCTCAAGTTGAAATATTTATTTGGACCAGGAATTGTTAAACAAGCTATCTCAGAGGCAATTATTACGTATTTTGTACTATATAGGTAAAATATATAATGTGCTAGTTCAGCCTTGCCAAATGTGTTTGCTTTTAATAGTGCAATGATTGTAGAGACATGTCAAACCTGTGACACTTTAACCTGTGGCTTTCTCCAGCCATACCCACCCCTGCCCCGGAATTGGGAATGGCTGCAGTGGCAGTTGTTTTCCAGGCAGCAAATTGAGGATATTGTGCATCTTTGTGACATGAAGAAGGATAAACCCATATTGTTTGCTGCAGCTGTTGCTTTTTAAACAGGTAGCTCCAGTGTAAGGTGCAATGTTTTCTTCACTCTGGGCAAAACCATTTTGAATTGTACTTCTTAACAAATATTGTACAAGCAAAAAGTTTGATATGCACATTTCTGTCGCAGCATTTTGGCAGGTGACTTTCAGGCGATGCACCTGGTGATACCTCGTTGGTGATGGCACACTTTAAAGCAGTAGCCCTCAAAGTGCCTAAAGATTTAATTCCCCCATCACTGATTTCAGTCCTGTTTTCTGTTTAGAGCAGTTTCTAGGGAATCTCTGGTCTTCCATAAAATGAGCCAATAAATAGTAAAGCAATTCCTCGTGTTCCGGGCAGTGTAACATGGAATACATAGAAACTGAAAATCCATAGGTGATGTTGAGTTGGGGTTAGTGTGTAGTTTGACCTTGGGGGAAATCCATAACCTTACTAAGCAGAATTTCTCCCTCTTGTACATTTGGATTGTGGTTGTTTAGTGACTAAAATAAGCTTTTAACACTTGCTACTGTCAGTGTTAAAAATAGTACAGCCATATATAAAAAGACTTCAGTCACTGTTTGTGTATCAGTAAATGTACTACGTTTTGGTCACAGAGTTGGTCACCTGCACCTGTGTTACCCCTTTGACAAGAAGGAGATGGCTCAGGGTTCAGTCCAAGCTTGTTTGTCCTGCAGGACCTCTTGTGGGGATGGACAAGCAGGACAGGACTCTGCTTGACTTGGAATTTTTCACATTATTTTCCCTGCTGACTACCAGCTCTGAAAATTTGAATTCTCTGTTTTTCAAGCTTGTGTATCTTGCTGAAATAGAGCCAGAAAGAAATGAAATTCCCCACTGACTTTTTTTTTTCTGAGTGAAACTTTAGGCAACACGAGAGATTTGTGTTATCATATTTGCTATTATGCCTTCTCAGCCACTCTGTTGTGCCTAGCTTGTGTGTTTTAGCATATGTGTCATGAAAAAGCACTTATGGTTCCAAAACTTCCTGTATATTTCCTGAGATCCAGGAGAGAATGAGATTAGCCATTCTGCCAAAACTAAAATGGGCAAAAATTGGCTGCTGTAGCAATTTATTTCATTTTTGGTTTCAATAAATTTTGTCTACCTCTTAAGTCTTTTGCCAGAAATGAATAGGCTGATAAACTGTGTCAGGGCAAACTGGCTCCATGTTTTTGTTGGCCTGAGTTCCAGTTACTGGGCATTGCAGGGAAGCTTTCAGTGCAATGGATTTAACTAAAAATGAAAGTTAAAGACCGACTATATAAATTAGAGGAAGAAGTGGCATGTTGGGAAATTTGCAGAGTAAACAATTAAGTGTTTAAATATCTTAGTTAAACCTTGTTAGCCCACACTTTCAAATCCACATTGAAAGCAGATTCTTCCCCCCTGTGATGAAAGACACACCTTAATTTTTGGGAGGGTGAGATGCTGATGCCAACCTCACATTTGTTAGGACATGTGGGAGTTTCCCATTCGTGGCTCTGCTCCAGCACAGCATAATCAGGACAACAGTAATTTTGGCTCCCTGTCTTACTTTCCATGCTCTCCATCATGTTCATGACACCACTTTCTCACAGCCATGAGGTCTTGGGAATAAAGTCTGCACCTGCCTTGCCTAGAGCCAGACAAAAGAGGCGTTCTGGGAGCAGTCAGAAGTGTCTTGCACAAACCATGGGCTGCACAGTGGTGCTGCAGTGGCAGAGAGCAAAGTAAAAGGATTCCAGCTGCTTCCTGCTGCAGGATTCCTGCTCCCCTTGCAGGTGGTCTCATGAGGAAGATGACACCAAACCACTCTCTAGAGCTCAGTGCATTTTCTCCTGGCTGGCAGCTGGGATCAGAGTAATCTGTGTGTGCCCTCTGTGCCATTCCAGGGTGTCCCTGTCCCTGCCTTCCAGTGGTCTTTGGGGATTGCCATGTCAGCACAGTCACTTGGCTGAGACTTGCCCTTCATTCCAGACTGGAGGAAGGGCTTCAACCCAACCCGAGCACTGTCACTTTTCACACTGTGGAATTTCCTAAGGTTCGTACCATAAATTTCCTTTTATTTCTAAGGTATAAAAGTCTCCCCTGGGTTGTTTTAAAGTGTCCAATACCCATACCTATGTCATTTTTTTACAAGAGCAAGTGCACAGCCCCACCCCTGCAGTGTCTGTTAGGGTAGGCTGTCCCTGCAATTGTGTTGACAGAGATTCCAGCCATTAAATTCAGACATCCTGCACTCTGATTTTCTGATGCAAGTTGTGGTGGATCCATGGATTTCAGCAGCCTTTGTGCGAGTTCAGTTGATTTCAGTACTGTAAGGGTAGAAGTTGGTGACTTCTTGTGGGGGTCAAGCCAGCTCAAGTCAGCAGCTGGCACAGAAGACAGCTCCAAAAGAAGCACGGAGGAACCAGTTTCTGAAGGAGAAAAACACTCCTGAATAAGGGCTAACTTCTCATCAGATTTTTAAATACCCAACTCCATATTTTTTAGCTTCAGAACTCCTTGAAGCCACTTTTTGATAATAAAACTGACCTACAGGCTGTTTCCTTGGGAAAATTTAATATAGCCTTAAATCATATCAGCACAATTCTGAAATGACAGGGTCATTGTTCAGTGGTCAAAGTAATGTGCAAAAAATGTCTTCTAGTTTCTAACCATGAGATAACCTTCAGTAATGAAAACAAGAGGAAAAAGGTTCTATGACTTCACCCACAATCTGACCATAGAAAAACATCCAGTGCAGGAAAATAAGATCATTCCCTTCTCTGTTTCTGTGGTATTTAAAATGTCTGATAATTTTCATTCTTAATTTGCCACTGCTGTTGCAGTGAGTTGGTGTATTTTGCCCAAAGTGGTGTGAGCTGCACAGTCTGCAGCTTCCTGGTGGGTTTGCAGTGATGTTCCCTTTAGTCTGTACCAGAGCAAAATCTTTAAGTGTTTGTTTTTCCCCCATAAGCTGTTCCCTGATCCACATTTCTGTTGTGGTGATGTGCTGTTTCTGTTTTCAAACAATGCCCAGGGCTGGATGAATGCTTTCCAAGTGTGGTTTCACCTGAGCCATTAAGTGAGCAGTTCTGTTCCTTTGCTGTAGTGATACCTCTGTAGGTGCAGCTTTTAAAGGTATTGGCCTTTTTTTGTAGCTTTATTTATTGAAATGCTGCTCAGTTCTTGTCCTTCACTCTTAAATTCCTGTCCATCATTTCTTGTGATTCTTTCTTACAGAGTTTTTCACTCTGGATTGCAAGGATCATTTTTATATTCAATATTTTTGTATTTTCTTGGAATCAAATCCTTTCACTTGTCATGATGGTGGTTTACCTCCTGTTTTTACCTACACCTGCTGTCCTGCTGTCTGCTGCTGCAAGAAAAACCCCAAAAAACCCCACGTTTGCCAGGCAGCCTGGAGCCTTTCACAGTACAGTAGCAGCAGCCACAGGCTTGACCAGGTGGGCTTCATCATCTCTTAAATCTTCTCATCATTTATGTGGGATAGGAAAGCTTTGTGCTACTGATGGCAGTCTGGAATTCTAATAGCTTGTAGCTTATCGGGTTTCTTTGGTTGGTTGTTGTTTGGGATATTTTTTCCCTTCATTTTCTATCTTGAATCATTATTCTACAGGTGAATAAAACCAGTAGGTTTTGCTGGAATCTACTCTGGAAAAGAAGGCTGATTGAAAACTTGGACACTTAATATACTTGATTGTATTTAAATATCTGGTAGGTGCTTTAAAGTCCTCAGAAGGTCTTCTGGAAGCAAATTCCAAAGCTTAGAAATGTGAAGATTAGTTCTTCAGGACTTGCTGATACTCACCAATTCTGTCTGCCTGCCCTTTGCCTGACTGAGGACAGGTGAAATAGCAGAAATGGGAATATTTTGCTTAAGGGAGAGGTCATGCTGTGTGAAATCCCTGGGGAACTGGAAATGTGTTTTGCCTGGCCCCACACACTCTTCTGGCAGCAGCTCGTGAGCCTTCCCGGTGTGACCTGTCCTGAGCCACAGGCCCCCCCGGGCACCAGGAACTGTTCCGAGCAGGAACTTCTGATTAAGTAGCATGTAAAGCATTTTCTATTCTTCTTTAAGATCTGTACCAAGTCTAATCATCTGAGCAAATAAAGACAGGGAGTGGGCTGAGCGAGGGCCCTCGCAAGCTGCTTCTGTGAATACTTTCTACCTCTTGTTCATTGCCAGCGGCTCTGCCGGGAGTGGCTCCGGCCGTGTGAGAGCTGCCCTGGGCCAGGCCGAGGTGCACAAATTCCTGGTGGGGCTGTTTGCTGGCAGGCACGGGCAGTCCCTGCCTCCCTGGGGATAGGTGGAATCGTTTGAGGTACCCGTGTTTGCATCCAAGTGAAGGAACTGGCGTTTTTCAGGTGGCTCCGCGAGGACTCACAAACACTTTGTCCTCAGCCTCTCGTGCTGCCTCCCATGTGAAGCAGCATCAAATCCTCTCACAATTAATGTTCAAATAATGCAGCAACCGCAGGGAGGGACTTGGTTTTCCAGCTGTGTCAGTGAGGGTTTAGAAAGGGAGAGATGTGGGAATGTGAAAAGCCAGGATTTTGCAGATCAACCCAGGTGTTTATCTAGAACAAAGAAATGTTACTGATTGCTACTGTGGTTGTGTGTAAGACTGAAATGATGCAAGAGAACTGTGACTCTCCCGCTCCGAGTCTGAGAGAGACCTGGCATTGGCTTTCTGAACACTTCTGCAACCTGAACCAAAAACCTGCTGTGGGAATGTAGACTTACCATAGAGCTGTGGAAGAAAACTTCAATCGTGTCACTTCTCTCGGTCTTCAGAGCAGTCAACATGGTTTTGATGTAGGTTTTAGATTATGTATATATAAATCTGATTGAAGTACCAACAGCAAACCATAAATAAAATGTGGACTTAATTGAAGAATGGGCTAGTGGAGGCCTCTTGTGTTGAATTTATTAAAATACAATATAACCAAGTCGTTGGAGGAGACTCGCTCTGATGAAGACAGGAAAATAAAGCTGGGGTGTCCTGGAGTTGAGCCAGGTTTGCTGGTGCCTTTGCACCTCCTGTAGCACCCACGGACCAGCTGCAGTGGCTGGAAACAACCTGGGAATGCTCCTGGCATCACCTTCGTGCCTGTGAGGGTCAGAGGCTCTGGGAGTGGCAGCTGCCTCTCCTCAGAGCGAGTGGCTGCTCCAGGGATGGGTGTCCTGTCACATTCCAGGCCAAGAGGAACCACTGCAGCTGCTGGGGAGCTGCTGTGGCCCCTGTGCCTGCCCTGTGCCCCTTTGCTCTGCCACAGCAAGGCCCATCACCCAAAGCAACGTGAGGTGGGTGTAATGGAGAGCTGCTGGAAACCTCTGGTTCCCCAAGTTTGCTCTTAAAGATGTGCAAGTGAAAGTGGAAAACAGTGGCAAATTGCTGGGAATTTGTGATACTAACATAAAATTAAAAAAACTATTTTCAAAAGAGGTCATGGAAGCACGTGACACAAGAGGTTCCACCTTGGCATGAGGAAGAACTTCTTTACAGTGAAGGTGGCAGAGCTCTGGAACAGCTGCCCAGGGAGTCTCCCTGTCTGGAGACATTCCAAACCCACCTGGATACATTCCTGTGTCACTGCCCCAGGTGATCCTGCCTGGGCAAGGGGAGGGACTGGGTGGCCTCCAGACATCCCTCCAGCCCTGACTGCTCTGTGATTCTGTAACACCTCAGTTTGTCCTCGGTCAGTTCAGTCGATGTGGACTTGAGTGTGAATTCTCTGGACATCGACAAGTTGGCAAAACTGAGAATTCAGGATACATTTTGGATATATCCCAGCAGATCATTACTAGGTGGGAGGTGGGGGGGGTTTGCTGTAAACTAGGAGAAGAAATCTTTTGATAAAGACAGCAAAAATGTAAAACAACTCCCACTAATGTTTCTGTTGTCACATTTCTCTCTGAGAATTTTTAATGCCACAGGACAAAAAAAGCCATTTTTTAATTTAACTTCTGTGGAGGCTGTAATGATTTATTGATCACCCAACTCCCTGAAAACCTTTTAGAATTTGGGCTCCTGTGGACATTAGCTGAAAATACAGCCCAAAGTATTTCCCTTGGATTTGATAGATATGTACCTGGTAACTTCAGCATAACAGTCAGGATCATTTTCCTGCTGCTGGAGTTTGTTTCTCTCTCATCTCTTTGCAGAAACTCTCTGGATGGGTTTGCTCTGGCCTGTTTCTCCCTCACACTGTTTCCCTATATCTCCCTCTGCAGTTTCCCCCTGCCTGCACTGGTGTGTAGCAGATCCTCCAGAACTGCTCCCCCTTTCTGATTTCTCAAGGCTGGGCAGTCAGGATGGGAGATGGAGACATGGGAAGCCCTGGGGCAGTGACCCTCTGGGTGAAATCCTGTTTCTCCCGTGCCTGGCTCAGTGCAAGGAGGAATTGTTTGGTCCATGCAGCAGCTACAGAGGTGCTGGTGATGTTAGGAAGGAATGAAGGAATTTGTGATGCCTGTCAATGTCTAGGTAGCACTTGGTGCTTTTCAACACACCCTTAAAACAGTATAAAGAAATTGCTGTTTGGTCTTTCAGTAGATGTAAATTTGAAGCCCTTCTGAAGGAAGACTTCAGTGCTTAAATACTGGTACGTATTTTCTGGTTTTTTACATTTTTTTTCTCCTAGCATTTCTCCTAGCAAACAAAGACTTATACTGGAAATAACCTCTGAGAATTCTGCAGGAACACTTAACATCTTTCTCTAAAACAGTTTGCTTCATTTCAAGATTGCTGATGTCCTTGTAACTGTGCTAATCTTTATGTGAGGAGATTTAATAATAATGATAATTATTATTATTATATTACTAACAAGCATGGCTGTCATTTCTTAAGTTTGACTGTATCTATAGTAGCTCATGCCTTCTGCGCAGTATAGTGTTGGGAATTGAGATCCTCCTCCATGAAGTGAAGTATCCTGGATATAAACCATATAAGCAAATCAACTGGGTATTCTGTCATGCTGCTAAAACAGTTGGTTTCAGCAGGAGGTTGCTGATTATGATACACAATTAAAGCATAATTACAACACATTACATAATTACTCCCACAGCAGGGGGATTGGAACCAGATGATCTTTAAGATCCCTTCAACCCCAAACCATCTTATGATTCCATACAATGAGTTGTGGGGTAGGAGAAGAGCAAGGCCACAGAAGAAACTCTGTCCTTTCTATTGAAAATGTTTTTTTTATTTTGCCTCATTTACGTTTGAAAGTGTTTTTGTGCTGGAGCTGCTTCAGTCGAGCCAGGACACTTGCCCACCTCACGGCCAGGTTTGTGCTTTCCTGTGGTCAGCAGCTCCTCAGCTCCTGCTCCTTGCAGTGTTCCTGTCCTGTTTAATTTCTGCTTTCTGCAGTGCAGATTCAGAGGGAGCCTCTGCCCTGCTCAGCTGGACCTGCTGCCTGACGCTCAGCCCACACAGAGGACAGGGACTGCCTTAACTTCAGCCCCATTTTCATTTTCTGTTCAGTGCTTTCAGATCCTCCCAGCCTGAAGTTAAGCTTGTTAGGAACTCACCTGTATATTTTTATGGGTGTTTTTTTTATTCTTATTGCACTGTTAGTTGTCTTAACTTCCCCTGTCATGTAAACTGCTGGAGTTCACCTCTATTCCACAGCTTAAATTAGACCTTTGGTTTGCAAAATGTATTTGTTTGCTTCAATTTTTCATTCAAGGTTGGTTTCTTTAGAGCCTCTCATTTTTTATTCCCTTTATCCTACTCCCTCTTCCCTCATGTTTTTCAGATTTTCAGCACTGGAGGTGTTGGGGCTGGAGGAGCATTTTGCCCCTGGAGAATGTTTGCCTTGCGGTCATTTGCTACAAGTATCACTGTAGCTTTTTAAAGTTCTGTGTTGGTAACAGGAGACTACACTGGAATAGTAACTGCAACTGGAGTTTGGTGGAGAAAAATCTTGAAAGCCTCATACTACTGTGTGGATTTATAGACTTCTGGCATTGCATCTTGCATGTTTACATTAAATGTGTTTGTAGCTGCATTAAACACTCTAATATGGCGCTTATTTATTTGTAATAATTTGTATTTATTCCCTACTCACAGGCTTGGTGTGCTGACCCTGTGGCTGTGAACAGCTGTGGGCCACTGTCAGAGCCTGAACAGCAGCAGAGGCAGCCAGGGGTCAGTAACCATCTCCTCCTTCCTGAGAAAACATACGAGGTCAACAGACGCAAAACGTGGCTGGAAACTGCCAGAGACTGAAATACATGACAGAAACCACAGCTCTTTAGGTGCAAATTGTTGTGGAACATCAAAGACTTCAGCTGCTCTTCTGATGGTGTTTGGGAGGAGTGTTACACTTTGGTCCCTGTCAGGAGAGCTCCAGCACAGAAGAGGTTCTGACCTCATGGCAAATACAGATGTGAGCTTCAGACTTTGCTGAAGAATAGAAACAGAACCATGACTTGCCATTGTTTTGCTTTGTTTCTCCCCAATGGGATGCAATGCCTTTCCTCGAGGTGTGGTTTGGGTTTTTAAGTCACCTTTCCCTCCACAGACACACGTGGCCAGCTGCAGTACTGGTTTTGTGGGTGGGTGTGTGTAGACTTTTCTTGCTTTGCATTCCACTGGAGTCCCATCAAAGTGACGCTCATCCATGAACTCTGGCCCTTGGCACAGACCCCTCCAGCACAGCCAGAGTTGCTGCACATCTACAGGAGCCCTGGCTTTGGGTGTGCTCAGGTGTGAAGCTGAGCCCCATGCATTTTCACTGATTTTTTCCCTCCGAAGGCCAGCTCAGAAAAGCTGTAAACAAAGCCATTTTTGCACTTAACCCCATGACTTTTTTCTCATTCCCTTACAAAAGGTTGGCCTTTCACAGGACAGCTGTTCTCATGAGAATACAGCTTCCTAGTGGACATCAGTGCTACTGCCCACATTTCTTCAGCACCCTAGAATATCCCACCATGACCAACCTGCTGACAGATTTTAGAAGCTGCTTGCCCTTCCCAAACACTGATGAGTAGAGGAGGCAGTCTGTGTGATACCTGGAATTCTGGAGGCACCTTTTATTTGGTTGGAACCTGACAGTTCCAAAAGGAAGCCCAAACTTTGCAGTGAGAGCAGCTGAAATACTTCCTAAGTTCTACAACTCTCAAGCTTATCCCCCAAAAGATAAAAATGGAAAACCATTATGTTAGAGGTTAACAAACTTAGAAAACTGAGCATCCCCTTCAGCCTGATTCCCAAGTTAATCCAGTAACCACAGCATTACTTGGCTGCTTTGTCAGGCCTCAGCTTCCACACAAGCAGGCCAACATGAACATCACACCAGGGCACAAGTGCATCCACACCAGCGTTATTCCAGCCCACAGGACCAGCTTACAGCCTCCAAGTAAGCTGAGTGCCTGGCTGAGTAAGCCTCCAAGTGCTGGCTCAGAGAATCCCTGCTCTTCAAGGCAAGGGGGAAAACCCCCATACCTCCACTCACAACTTCCTGCATTGAACACTATCCCAGTTTTATCCCCACTGCAGCAGCAGACAGCACAACCTCCACACGAGCTCTGTTGTAAGGATTTATTGTGTGGTGCCCAGGGCGGGAGCTCAGTTCTCCTTCTCCTGCACAGTCTTTGTGCCCCGCAGCCGCCCCGTGCGGCGCGCGGCGATGAGCCCGACCTTGCGTCCCGCCGGAGCGTCCCTGCGGATGGTCGAGGGCTTCCCGATGTGCTGGTGGTTGCCTCCTCCGAAGGGATGCTCCACAGGCTGTGCAGGAGGAAAGCAAAATGGCAATGTAACCACAGAAACTGATGCTCAACAGATTTAAACTGATTTAAGGGGTAAAATGAGTAACTGCTTCACTTTCTACGTGGTGCGGTGACTATCAAGGGCTGCTAATCTGCCCTGTGGCTGCACATTTATCTGGGAAGCTTTCCTCCCTGTGTATGCCATCCTTGTCCCCATATCCCACAAATCTTTACTGAACTGCCAGAAGGGACAGGAGCGACCCCAATCACAAAGAGACTCACATTCATGGCCACACCACGGACACGTGGCCAGCAGTTCCTCTTGGCCTTGTACTTGTGGTAGGCACGGCCAGCCTTCAGGATGGGCTTGTCAATACGGCCTCCACCAGCCACGATTCCTGCAGGGAATGGCAGAACAGTAACACCCAGAGCACAGGAGTACAAAGGAAAGCCAACAGCAACAGTGAGATCAGAGCTGAGCTACAGCCACATCCCAGGGGCTCTGCAAGGGAACACACACTCTTAATTCCTGCTTTTTAAGCCATAGGTGCAGGACTGAGTTCAATACTTTCTAAAGCACTGCCAGTTTACTGCTACTGTTACCTGGGTAACATCAAATTTTTTAACTGAAGTATGAATTGAGAGAGCTCATGGGACTCTGAAGAACTTTGAGGTCAAATACCTATTTGTTTCATGACTCACTGAGTCAATTTTACTGGAGTAACCAGATTACTGGTAACACCAGATTACTCACTTTGGTGTNTTCATTGAGTCAATTTTACTGGAGTAACACACCAGATTACTCACTTTGGTGTCTTCCATGCAGAGGCAGGCAAGTGTCACCAGCAGCCATCTCAGCTGTCAGTCAGGTGCACAACAAACCTGGTAGAGCCTCTGCTTCTTGGCAGTGGTTTTGTCATTCCCTGTCAGACCTCCCAGAACACCCCACCCACCTGGAAGCACCACCAGTCTCCCTCAGTGCCAAAAGCAGGAAATCAAAATGGCATTTCCATTCAACTCCTTCCCCAAAGACTGCAGATTTTACAGGATGAGCAATTCCAGTACAGCCTGAGGACAAGGAACATCTACTTTTCTATCCTCTCACTAGATCAAACCATCTCCAAATTTAGGTTAGCAACACCCAAAAGTAATGTAGGTCTAAAATACAAGTCAGGCTGAGCACAGGCTGTCCCGGTCTGAAACCCTGAAGCCAGCCTGCATGTGACACTACTTTTAAGATGGTTATTCAAACTGGGGCCCTGTTCAGAAGATTCAGTGACAAGAAGCCCAGTGACAAGTTCACAGTGATTGCTCCTTACCCACAACAGCCCTGTTTGCAGAAGAAATTACTTTCTTGGAGCCTGAAGGCAGCTTCACTCTGGTTTTCTTGGTTTCGGGGTTGTGGGAGATGACGGTGGCGTAGTTCCCGGAGGCGCGCGCCAGCTTCCCGCGGTCACCGGGCTTCTCCTCCAGGCAGCACACGATGGTGCCCTCGGGCATGGTGCCCACGGGCAGGACATTCCCGATGTTCAGCTGAGCTGCAACGAGCAAGGAGAGCAGCCACAGCTTCACTCGGGGGTTACAGCCCTACTGAACCCGGAAGGGTGGCACCACGGACCCTGTGGCAGCACCCCAAGCCGCAGGTGTTGGACAGCCCGTGCCCTGCCCCAGCCCAGCCCCACCTTTCTTGCCGCAGTACACGAACTGCCCGGTGTGGATGCCCTCGGCGGCGATGAACAGCTCCGTGCGCTTCTTGAACCGGTACGGGTCACGGAAGGCGATCTTGGCCAGAGGAGCGCCCCGGCCGGGGTCGTGGATAATGTCCTGTGGGGACACAGAGCTGCTTTAGGGTGGGACACGGCCTCTGCCAGGGGTTCTGCAGGAATCAAAGAGCTAGGAGAACTGGGGATGGTTACTCTGGGCTGATTCTCACCAGGACACTTCTTGGGAGAATTTGTGTTTCCTACAATGTGAGAGAGCTGAAGATGCACATTTGTAAGAAAACAAGCTCCAGAACCTACATCACTGATGCCTTAAATGG
>VZTN01017806.1:867-12269 GCA_013400515.1 Erpornis zantholeuca
ATGTTCTTATATTACTTTTTTTGCTATGAAGTTTATTGCAAGGGCTATTAGCATTCACAGACTTGAATTTCAAAGAATTCTGAGGAGTTCTGGTATGGAAACATTAGGTGTTAGCAGAAATCTAGATCTGGAGCCATAAATATAATTTCATTTTGAAAATGAAGGAGTCTGAGATCAATTTTATGTTGTCAAGGCTCCATTTTGTAGCATAATATCAGGTTACTCTGTTAATTTCTCCTTGGATTTGTGATGTAAAGTTAAAAAAAAACCCAGCCTGATAAAAAGCTGGTACTTTCAAGCCATATTTTGCTGTTAAAGTCAAAAGCAAGTGTAAGGCAAAGTTGTTATGTGTGTAAGAAAGCATTTATGTTATGATTCTACTCATGTATATAGCTCTGTTCTGCAGGTCCTGGTATAATGTGCTGTGCACGTTTGGCAGCTTTAAACCAAAATAACTCGGATTAATGCTATTAAAAGGAACTGTTTTTGTAAGTTTCTCAAGACTTTTGCTATAACATTAATAAGAACCAAAAATATTTTCTGAAGGAATTGCCTCTGCAGAGCCTTACTCTTGGTCATGTTCCAGTTAACATCAGAAAAGTGTTAACTTCTGGGACATTGCAAATACTCTACTTATAGAAGTAATTTCTGAATGTGATTTTAAAAGTCATATTGCACAGTCAAGAAGGTGTGGGTTTGGGGTTTTTTTTCTTTAGGTAAAGGTTATGGAAAACTTGTCTCTCAAATGAATTTTTTCCCATGACTGATTTAATAAATTATTGTTATGTTCAATTGTGCTAGGTGCTGTAAAACCAGTTGATTTTCATTGCTGGGAGAAATTTTAAGACAAAAGCAAAGTTTGTTCAGATATGCTGGTACAGAACTACTAAGAAGCAATGAGACAACATTGTTTGAATTATGAACAGTGCCATGTTGTCTGTTAATGGCATTAATGTCTGTAGTTTTTTTTTTAGTATTTCAGTGTCTGAAAACAGGTTTTTTTTCAGAAGACTCTCTGGGCCTTTATGTGTTGTGGATTCTTTCAGAAATCAAATTTTACTGCTGAGCTCTGAGCTGTTTGTTCTTCACTAGTGGTCAGATCCTTTTCGTGCATGAGACGTGCATCAAGTGAAAATAATGTTTTAGTCTAGTTGTTAAATGTTTATGTTTTATTCTTACATTTCAACAGTGATAAGTGCAAAATATGAACCTGAGCTTTGGAGATGTTGGCTATTTTCTTTTGCAAATTTCAGCATTAAAGTATGAGAAATATAGCCTAATAAGTACTTCATTCTGCATACAGTACTCAGGTGGGGCAAAGGAATATTTTAAGCTTTGTATGAATCGTGGGATTGGGCAAGAGCGCTTGGAAGTACAACTGACTTGGAAGTCAATTAAATTGTACTTGGAAGTACAATTAAAAATTTCTAATTCCTAAAATATGTTTGTTCTGCAAAAGCTCTATCTGCTGTATTCTTTAATCTAGTTTTATCAGCTGTCTGCAGAGAATATTCTAGACTTTAGAAATTATTTATCTTTAATGGGTTTCCTTTAATGCTGTCAGTGTTTCCTCTGAGCTTAGTGTATCTGGCCATGTTCTCTTCTGAGAAAGTATTCATTTTTGCTCTTGAGGATCAGGATGTTTTTTCAGACATCGACTGCGATCTATTTTGGAAATTCCCAGATTTGAATGTCTCCTTTTTATTAAAAATCAGTTTATAATACTCAGTCCAATTTGCCTGCCATTTGGTATTACATAATAGGGTGCTTGAAGCAATTTTTGGCTTTTGAATTATAATGTAATTAGTTTTGCTGAATGTTTTTTGAATAAGAAACTTAAGCTTAGTTTACATTACTATGATCAGCGCAGTACTTTTAAAACAAGTATTACAATATTCTAAGTGTTTAATGTCATGGTTTGAGGACAGATTTAACACATAATAGCTACTGCTGAGGCAATATATGAAGTCACTATTGTATAAGAACTGAAATATTAAAATGCTAAGTTACAAGTTCCATAGTTGGTTTTGTTGGTCATCTGAGTATTAACTTTACTGATAGGAAATAGCATTAAAAGGTAGTTTCCTGAAAGGTACTAGGATTTGAATGCACACAGTCATGTTCTTAAGCTAAAGGAAGATATTTCTTGAAGGACACTTTTGACGCTATGGGAATACAAATCTTGCTAGCAAATGTGTTCCAGTCCTGTACTTGAGAGTAATCTAGATGCAGAGATGAAGTATTAATATAAAGTAATGTTACTGTGCACATTCTGTTAATGTGCCAGGATATAAATTCTGGCAGATGTGAAGTCAATAGACTGTTTTGCATTCTTTGCTATCCTTGTAATGGAGTATAGGGGATCAAAGGGATATGTGCTTCAGATACAGCAAGAGCCATGAAATTCATTCACAAAGCAAGGTGCTGAGAGAATATGCTGAAGCTGGAAGTGGGCTTCTCATTTGTCAGTCAGCTTTCCACTTTCAGTTCGTTTTTGTCATCTTGATATTATCCCATGGTTTCTGCCCCAGGTTTTCACAATCAATGGAACAAAAATGTGAGAACACTGTTGCAACAAATGAACAGTCACCTAAGACACAGTAGACTAGACAGATTGTTATTTATTGTCATGTTTCCAGGGTTGATGGTGTATTTAACTTTGTCTTAGACTTTGATTAAATTAAAGCCCCAACCATAGAAAAAGTTGCAAGAATGCTGACCTGTGGCTAATATCCTGGTGTGTAAGGTACAATGAAGTTTTATGTATTACTACAACCTCCTTTTATAGTAATTTACAGATTTCTGTAATTCCACATTTTACTTTTGGGAAGATGAAAAAGAATTTTCAGCTCTGGATAGTTAAATCTCACACATGCTATTTTTCCATTGGAGTTATAATAGCATTTTTAAAGAAATCTGTTTGCCAGAAATGACATTTTACATGTTCGATGAGATGTGTGTGGTTGAAAGAAACAGGACACATGCATGCTCACACACACAGTGGAATAAAAAACTTTATTCCATTAGTAAAATATTTTCTGCCTCTCATTTCTTTGATATAGGAATGTGCATGGGTCTATTTCTGCAATATGGTTTCTCACCATTGACACTTTTGTTCTAGTGTAGGTTTGCAGGAATGTTAATTGAAATGTTTTATTTCTCCTTTTTTTTTTCCCTTTCTTCTTTCTTTATTTTCTTCATAGTCACCAAATCAAGTCTTTACAGTATAGCAGCACGGGAGATGTCATTCTCGTTGTCTCTGGTAACTCTCAGGCAAAAGTGCTTGACAGAGATGGCTTCCCAGTAATGGAATGCATAAAGGGAGACCAGTACATTGTGGATATGACAAACACAAAGGTAAAGTCAGGGGCCGGGGGTTTCAACGCAGAGGCTGGAGGTGGTTGGTGTTTTACTTGCAAGCTATGAGTGGGAAACTAATAAGCAACAATGTGTGTATTATTAATGGTAGTTAAAAGTGCAATACAGAAGGGTTCATTCATAGTTTTGAAGTACTATGCACTAGTTATGTAGTACTAGTACACAGTACATAGTTATGAAGTACTAGTACACAGTACATAGTTATGAAGTACTAGTACACAGTACATAGTTATGAAGTACTAGTATACTAGTTGCCCTTGTATTTCCACAAACTGTGATACAATGGTTCTATTTACCTAGATGATTTACATTCAAGTCAGTTTTTAAAAATAGCTTAAGCCTAAAAAGTAATGATAAAATCTAAAGCTCAAACTGATGATAAAGTTGATTTACTTATTGCTTGTAACGTATATTGCCGAATAACAAGGCTAAATGCTGTTTTGCCTAAAGCTGTTCTTGTCAGATGAATGTTTCTTTTGGCTAGTGATACATATATAAAATCATCAAATAACATCTGCTTTAGTTCTTCTTTACTTAAAAATTATTTAGATTTTCTTTCTCTTGTAAATGCCTAGAATTCCAGTATATTGTGGTCCAACAGTCAAAATGTTAAAATATTTGTTATATTGTCTCATTAACTTTCCAGTATTTTTCTCCTTATTTGTGCTTAAAACAAACTTCAGTCATTCCAGTGCTGCAGGAGTAGATTCCAGATTTCTCTTGAACATTGGCAATGAGCTTTCATTGCTATTTGTACATTGTACATTGCTATAGTATATTGAATGCACTTCAAAGAAGTAAAGCCAACTGGACAATATATAGTCCAGTAATGTAGTTATATTCATAGTCATCGTAATGGCAATTGCTTACTTTGCATAAAACACTTACCTTCTTTTTGTTCTGTCTTAAAGAAAGAAAACCGAGTAGTCAGTTTGCAGCTTTAGTATTTTCTGAAAATTTCACCTGAGGTTAAACCTGTCTTGACTCTCAAATTCTATTTCCTCAGTTTTCTCCAACAGAATCTTTTGCTAGTGCAGATTGGTATGTGTATTGTGTCACCCTGGTTGTTAGTGTTATCCCTGTTTCTCTGTAGCTTGAAAAAGTTTGTGTGACACTGTTATTGATGCCTGTTGTTTCATCCTTTCTCTATATTACAGTTCTCCCAAGAGAAAAAAGAAATATGATTCTATGCCATTTTCTGAAAGAAAAAATAAAGTAAAAGAGTGTCAGGGTTTTTCTAACTCAGAGATGAAAACAAGCAAGGATGAAATGGACAAGTACATACAATCTGTTAAATCATTGTGATGTCAGTCAGAAGGTTACAAAGGGTCTGATTTGTCCCTCAGCTTTCATATGATTGCACTTGAAGGCTTTGGAGTAAAAGTTGTAAAACCTTTTAGGACAGCTTACAAGACCTTGTAAGACTTCTGTGTTTATTTCTTTAGGGTCACACAGCAATGCTCAATTCAGGCTGTTGGCATCCGAAGATAAAGGAAGAATTTTTGACGTGTTCTAATGATGGGTAAGTACTGAGGTCTATCTTTGACAGTGTTTTTTGAGAGCCTTGTTTAGCTTTTGTGTTTTACTGTGCCTTAATTTACTTTAAGTATCATTATTTTAAATTTTTATTGAGTGCTTAGGACAGTGAGATCTGGAAGCAAATACTACATTTGTTTTGTCTCTAGATAATAAAGGTATTTTATTTGTATTATTTTAGTTCTGTAACTTAAAATTATTTTTAATGATATTTTATGAAAGTTTTGGTTAATTGTTTTAACAAAAATTCTTGGACAAAATTTAACTTTATCCAGTATTCTTTTGGATTAGAAAATTCCTGTGTAGAGACTCAATGCAACTGAATTCATTAGGAAGATTAAGGATTTCAACTGGAAGTTGCAAGTTTCACTTTAGGTGTAACTGAGTATTGATGGATGTTGTTTAACAAGTGTCAAAGAGACTGTTAGAAATTACTTTGTGGCTTCAGTCTTGATCTTTGTGGCTAGAATCAAATGGCAAAATGTCACATGGCATCTGCATTAATTAAGCTACTGCAGCTGTCAGTAGCAGGTTCATGAATGACTTTTTACTGATGTTTCAAATATGCAATCTCCTTTGCTCTGGAGTGACAGTAAGGATTGAATTTCCCCACTAATGTATCTGTAGAGTGGTCCACTGTAAATAGAAGACTTCAATTGTCAATCACTTTAAACAACATGGTTTGTTTTCTTTTTCCCCCAAAAGGGACTGACTTAAGGGTTTAACACACGGGTACATGAAAATATTATTTAAATAGGAAAATTCACCATTTTTGATAAGACTGTGTCAGAAGGAGAAAAACCTAAATACTACATTGTGCTTTATGGAGAAATTAAGTTGTAAAAATACAGTTAAGCAAACTGTATATTGTTCCAGATTGTAGGCACAAAGGTACTACTTCCATACTAGGAATTATTATAAATGCTAGAATGTGTACTTTAAACAGTTTGTTGATATTTTGAATGCAGTTAGACATTAGTATGGTTTCTTAGGTTGAATAGTTTGTAGGTCATGAAAAACAAATTAAGATATTATGAATTATGAAGATTGTCTGATTTTCTCCTATCTAAACAAGTCCCTAACTAACATACCAAAAATGGATTCAGTACATCCCTGATCCATGAATTACTGTGAATTAAAATGGTCTGGACAAGTAAGAGAAAACCAGATAAACACTACTATAAATGGCTGCATAATTGCATTTTCACAGACACTACATGGCTGAATTTACAAGAAAAGTATTTTAAACCCATTGCATATTGCTTCATGCTAGTGACAGGTCTTTCTATGATTTGGACATGTCCTGTGAAAATAAACAATTTGGATTGCTTAGTTTGTCCCACAGGGCTTGAAGGCAATATTCCATCTGTGAAATTTAATAATAACAGAAATGAAAAAGTTTCCAAAGTTTAATCAGTAATTTGTCTTAAGACTGGAGCTGTGAACAAGAATTGGAAAGAATAGTTCCAGTTGGAAGGGACCTACAATGATCATCCAGCTGTCTCACCAGTTCCAGGCTGTCCAGACGTTAAGCCTGTTATTAAGGGCACTGACCAATCAACCATATCTCCAGGAAGACTGTGTCAGTCTGGGACCATCTTTTCAGTAAAGAAATGCCTCCTAGTGTCCTGTCTGAACTTCCCCTGGCACAGCTCTGAACCATTCCTGTGTGTCCTGTCCCTGGATGCCAGGAAGGAGAGCTCAGCACCTCCCTGTGCCCTTTCCCTCCTCAGGAAGCTGCACAGAGCAGTGTGGTCACCCCTCAGCCTCCTCTTCTCCAAACTGGACAAGCCCAAAGTCCTCAGCTCCTCCTCACAGGAGGTTCCAGCTTTGTTTCTCTCCTCTGGATGTGCTGAAGGACCTTCCCATCCCTGTGCCCCTGCAGGGCCCAGCAGGGCCCACGCTGAGGCTGCCCCAAGGCTGAGCCCAGCAGGACCATCCCCTCTCCGGGCTGGCTGTGCCATGCTCAGTGCTCTGGGGTATGGTTTGCCCTCGGGGCTGCCTGGGCACTGCTGACCCACAGTGAACCTGCTGAACTAAAGAAGCAGGTGTCTGAGTAGGGAAGGTCATCTGATGATGGCATTGTCTAATGAGCTTCAAAAACTTACTTAGTACAGAGAGATGAATAAAAGTTGTAATGTTCTTTTCATTAACCACATTGTGTAAAGGTGAGTTTAGTCAGTGAGTAGCACACCTTTGAAAATATATGTTCCATTGGTAAATTTGGAGCAAAAGTTTGATGAGGAGCAGCTAAGAGAAATGGGGTTGTTTGAGTCTGGACAAGAGGAGGCTCATGGGGGGTCCTTAACCCTCTCTACTCCCTGAAAGGAGGGCGTGGCCAGGTCCATCTCTTCTCCCAGTTAACAAGAGACAGGGCAAGAGGAAATAGGCCTCAAGTTGTACCAAGGTAGGTTTAGGTTGGAAATCAGGAAAAATTCTTCTCTTACAGGGTGGTTAGGCATTGGAACAGGCTGCCCAGGGAAAGGGGTGTAATTGCCATTCCTGGGAGCGATTAGGGATATGGGTTTGTGGGGGCTCCCGCAATTTTAGGTTAAGGGTTGAACTTCATGATCTTCAGCATCTTCTCCGACGTTAAAGATTCTAACTGACAGCAGTTGTTGGAATTATACCACTTACTATAACCAGTATCATGTCAATTTCTGACTTCTTTTTGGTGGTTATTTTTGAATGAGGAAAATTAACTTCTGTAAGATTGCTTTATAATGGTCTTCTCAGAGACTATTTTGCTTAGAAGAGTAACATTGAAGTACTTATGTGTAAAGGCAGAGAGTTTAAATGTAAAGAAAGAAATTACCTGTGTCAGCAAGCTATAATTGAAAACTTTTATTGGTTTATGCTTAAAGGAAACAGGTTTTCTGAATTTTAAGTAAATGTAATTTGTACCAAGCTTTCTAGAAACCAGAATTTTTTCATTTAACACTGTTTATTTGACATTTTGCATAGAATGAGTTATGGATGTCATTAAATGTTACAACTGTATCTATGTGTCTTATTTTTTTACATTTATTCTAGTATTTATATGTGACCCTTAGGTGTTCAACAACTGTATCCATTGATTTGTAAAGCTGGCTTTTTTGTTTGAGCAAATAGATTTGCACTTAATGAAATGCTGGCAAAAATATGAAACTATTGAAGAGTCTGTATAAAAACTTGGTTTATGTTTAATGCAAAGAAAAACAAAAACAAAAAAAACCAAACCAGAACAAAAAAATTATTAGAAAACTTGAACTTTGGAGGCTGTGGGCTTCTCAGGTCAGACCAAAAAACTGGCAGTCTTTATTTTAGGGAGGAGCGGTCTAAGAAGGGGGGAGTATGTGATCAAAGTTTGTGAAATGTTCAGGATGGTAGGTGAGCTGAATGTGGAACTGTTGTTTTTGAAAACCTCTTCCAAACCTAAGAGATATTTCTTGAAAGTGCATATAATTAAGTTCAGAACCAAGAAAAGAAAAAAAATTGGGTGCTGTTCATATTTATTCTGGAATGTGTTGTCACAGAAGGACATGGAGGCAAGTTTAAAAATGAATGAGAAAAATTCATGTTTAGAAGGACTCATAAACATATAGGAAATGCAGTAGGCATTATAATGCCTTATGACAGCTGTGGATAGTAAGGCCAAATGAAGGGAATGAACTGCAATGATCAGATTTCGTCAGCATCATTATTGCTGTGATTGAAGACTGAATACAGGGCTAAATGAACTTGTGATCAGATGTAGCCAGATGTTCCTTATATCTTTGTGTTATTCAGTGACAGTAGATAATTAGGATGTAATTTCATGCTGCATTACTGTTGAAAATGTAGTGTGTGGATTCTCAAGGTACAATACTTTTGCAGTGGTTTTATATCTGGAGTTGTGTAGTGTTCATGTGAATAAGTTAACTGCTTGTAAGGTTTTCTCTCTCAAGCCAGGTGGTGAGACAAAAGCCCAGTCTCGCTTTATGTGGCTCTGGCACATACATATTTTGGGTATGAATGTTTATAGTTTCAAACAAAAAAATAGGAAAGTCTCCCAGTCCTGAAACAATCTTTTTACAGGGCAGGAGACCTGCCTGTACCCAGTTTTGACATTCCTGACATTATACACTAATGTGCTTTGGCATTCATAGACCTTGACATATTACACTCTCTCATTCTTTATTAAGACCATCTATACCCATAAGAGTATAGAGGAGAAATTAAAAGCTTTAGAGTATTGCATATCAGAGGAAAAGTGCAATCAAATATCTGCTCTTTTTCTTTTATCCTGACAATGCACTGCTGATCTTGCATGCAATGAAGAGAAGCTCTAGAAATTTTGCAGTAGATTCCTGTTGGTTTTGTTCTGGAATTTTTACTAGACATTGATGTAAGAATAAATTACCTTAAGTACAGTGACCGGTCTAAAACTTTTAAGAGGGAATGTAATGCTATCTGTATATCTACAAGTTGAGATTTAAGCCTCACATTTAGAAAGAAAACTGCCACAACTGGCATGTGTGAAGTATTCATCTGACACTAAACACCAAAAGGGGTTATCCTTCACGGATGTAGGAAAACGATACCAGGAATGCACTTAGTATAGGTATGAAGGAAAGCTGAACATCTTCCCTTTTTGCTGGTTTTAATCTGTGACATCACACGGAACAGTAAAGCACAGTGATAATTGTCTCTTAAACAGAGGCTTCTCTATGTGGAGAGGTTCTGTGTACTCCAAACCTGGTTGCCAGAACCAACACCTATTTTTGAAAACACTTGCAAGAAAAGGCATAAGGGATTTTGGTAAATCATCCAGGAGTTTGGAAGGTGCTGAAAATAATTGTTGAAGCATGTGTGTCGTGTTCCTTGGGGCACACTGAATGGCGGGGTCTGAGGCTGAAGAAGAAGAGGACACTGGAGAACACATGAGGGAAGTAAATGTACTGTCAAGCCTTGTTTCTGTATTTTATCTCGATAACATTTGAACTCTAGAGAAAACAGTCTTTCATAAACCGCATAAATGACTATTTGCAAGTTGTGGACTGTATTTTATCTTATGCCTGTAACCGTCCGTTGCACTGTCTGTCTCTTTAGTTGAATGGTTGCCACCTGCATACAGTTTAGAAATAAAGAAAGAAAATTGCATTTTTTGGGTGGCACGTTGAAACAGGAGTTTTCATGATGCATGAAGAAGTTAAAAAGCAAAATTTTCAGGTGGCCTTGTGGAATCAAATGAAAGTAATGTTTTAAATATGTTTTAAGTAAATGCTTTTCAAATATTTTAAACTTTTTATGTTAACCAGCTGTAACTCAAATACGCACTTAGGGATAGTCTTTTTATGTATGTGACAGTTTCTTTTGATTCCAGGTGACTAAGGCTGTAGTAGTAGTCTGAACTAAAAAGTAATTCAAATGAAGGCTCTTAGAATTGCTGTTGTAAATGATCTATTTTAAAAGATGATCTGTTTCTTGTAACTTATACATGCCGTTCAAATATACTATACCTTTTACAAAAATCCTAGAAGTAGGTTTTGATGATAATATATTTTAATGTGCAGTCATTAGGCTATTTGTAAGTTTATTACTTCAGGCTGCAGATACACGGGTTACCAGCAGGGAGTCTCAGTGCGTTTTGTATGAGTGTTCAAGGACACTTGAACACTGTTGAACTCAAGAAAAACGATGTAAGAAAATGACACAGTTCCTTCAGACCACTGTATGAAAGAAACAGAATTTGGTCAGCTTGCACACTGAAATGAGCCAGAGCCTAGATACAGCAGTTATGGAATAAGTCTGAAACTCCTCCTAACTTGTATGAGTTCATGCCCACTTATGTGATTGTTAGTGGACACATATGACTCTCAGTAGCTCATTTCATTTTATTTTCTGTGAAAGTATTACAGATGATGGCTTGTTGAAATGTGATACTATACTGATCCTTTTTTTTTCATGTTATGCCCAGGGTTTTTTGTTTTGGTTTGGTTTTTTTAAGCTTTATTCTTAAACAAATGGTTTCATTGCTCTGGGATTCCAGATGAATAAAATTTTCTTGGTCTTTTATATGTCATTAAGAGTTTATTAGCTTTTAGTTGCAGAAGGAAGTAAGAAAGTTGTCAGTTCTCTCAGTAATCTGCTTAACCATAAATTAAAGTGTGTGAATGAATAATACTAGCCTAGAGATTTAGCTAAAGTAGGTGTTTGAGGGTATTTTTTTAACTAGATTAAATCTTGTGCATAGATTCTCATATATGAGAATTCTCATATTCTCAGTACTTCAACTTTACAAAGTTTCCTGTGATTAGAACAAAATTATGTTAAAAGACAAACATAGAAGGCCAATTGTCTTCTCCATGGAGCTGCAGTAATTCTGAACTTTGCATTACAGATAATTTCCATTTTAATGAACTTGAGACTAATTAATTAATTCATATCAACCTTTCACTTTTTAAAGCATACACACAAAGCTTTCATCAGTATTGATATTAACTTGAGCTGCATGATAAAATACCCCT
>VZTN01017823.1:1381-17558 GCA_013400515.1 Erpornis zantholeuca
AATACCTCGCAGCTCTTTTAAAAAATTAAAGTGTTCAGGTAGTATTTTAACAATAATAGCAATTGTGCTAATTCAAGAAAATTATTTACAACAGTTTCTCTTCCTTTCTTGTGCCAGCTCTAGAGTGGTTAATGTAATTACCCAATAGGAAGATTATTTGAATATTTATGATTTATGTATAGAACTTCAGTGAACTATAACAAGAAATAGAGATTTAGAGCAAAACTGGATGAGAAAAAAGCTCATACTTAAAAAGATAAAAAGTTACTTTCTTAAGCTTTTTACATTTGGTCATTCCTAATACTTGCCTGAATTGAAAGATGGTAGTAGAGGGTTGTGGGTGGGCACAGGGGCACACAGTGTCATCAGGAGGGGCAGGGAGTTGATGAGGGCCATGACAATCCNAAGAATTCTGTGTAGACTGAGATGTCTAAGTGCTGTTCTTGTAACCTTAAATGAACTAAGAATCTGCCAACACACTCTCCCTGGCCTCTTGCACATTTTTCTCTGTATGTACTCTGCCAGTTTCTGAATGCAATAAAATCTTCAGCATGTCAGACACTGAGTGTAAACCTAAATAGCTCTGGCTTGCACATATCAAACCAGTGAACTAAGCTCCTGAGAAATTCACCCTGTAAAACTTGTCTTGATAGTGGAGGTTTTTGCTTTTGAGATTCAGTAATATGAATTACAACTACTAAGGACTTGCACAGTTATATTGTGACGATTCACTGCTGTTTTAATGAAAAACAATAATAAAAGTGGATTTCTTTCTCAAATATAAATAATTTTGGAGTCATGGCATCCCATGAGTCCATGGTATCCCATGGAGTCATCCCATATTAGGGACCAGCAATCTTCACAGCCAGAAGGCTTTACTTTCTGACAGCCTGTCTGACACTTCTTGATGGCAGCTATCCTGAAATTGCTATGGGCCTTTGGAAAAATTAACAGGGTTTTTTAAAATTTGTTTTAAAATATTATTTCAAGGATCTAACTAATTTTCATTCTGATTGGAGAGATTTGCTACCATCTTTTTTACTTTAATACGCCTCCTGAAATTGTTGTTCCTTAGGTATGGAAATATACTTCCCAAAGGCATGAATTTCACTTAAGAAAAAAAGATGGAAATTAGGGGTGGGAAATAACCTTCTGGGTGACTTAATTTGATTTGATGCCATTGCATTGTTGTGGGGAGCAGATAAAGATTTGGGAGAGAGGAGTAAGTGCATTGTGTTCTCTAGTTATATCTGACTAACAGATTTTACTTACAGAGATTTTTTTCTTTCTCTGATGAAGTTTGCTTGGGTCATCCAGTAGACAAAATTTGTATCTCTTCATTTTAGTGTACAATACTTACACCAAGTATTTGTATATCTGCACAAATAAAGGCATGGATGTATTCACATTCTGCCTGTTTACAGGTTCTGAGGCTTTTCTTTGGGTGTGATTGATCCTATAAAAATTTTTCTTTTGCAGCATTGTTTGCTTAGGCAGAGACATGGAATGGCAGCCCATGGAATCCACCAGGGAAAAGTCATTCTTGTGAATGAATTTACACTTTGAATGTATCTAGAAAAGTGACATGGAAGGACAGCCCCAACAATCCCACTGCTTGGTCCTCACTGCTAAAAATGTTGAACTCATTTATCTTAAAGATGAACAATTTAGAATTTACCTAAATTGGATCTGTCATCTTTACAGGCACTTAGTCTTCCAGATAGCTATCTTCCCAGATCAACTGTTAATCACAGTTTTCCCTGGCTGTGTACATAGCCAGTTTCTGGCCTTTCACAAGTCTGCAGAGCTCTCTGAAAGAGTAAGTGTTCTGTTGGTTTAGATGAGCTGATAATTTTGCCTGCAGCATCAAAATCGTTTTTCCTAAGCCATTGTCATTAACTGTTTTTCTTGCCCTCTGCCTGATTTCTTAAAAAAAATAGGGAGCTGTTCTTTACATTAAGATCTATAAGTTTTTGTATGTAAAGAGAAAATTCAACCAAGTGTGATCCACCTAATTCACCTGGCTAACTTGTGCCCCAGATTCCTTTTACTGCCAGCTGAGAGTGAAGGACAGTTTCCAAGGGGCCCACCAGAGTCTTTATATTGGCTGCACAGAAATCAAGGAATCTTTTCCTGCTAAAGCAGGTGCCTAATTATTAATGATGTGCAGTAACCCTGATCATCATCATTACAGATTATCCTGTGATGCTTCTGTCACTTGCATTTATCAAATGTCTCTTGATTTGAGAGTTTACATTGCATCATCTCAGAGCCTTTATGCAAGGCCCCAAAGTTATTTGTTTATCAGTTTGATTAGAGAACTCTTGAAGAGAAATCCTGATACACTCT
Organism: Erpornis zantholeuca; assembly: GCA_013400515.1. Classification (NCBI taxonomy): domain Eukaryota; kingdom Metazoa; phylum Chordata; class Aves; order Passeriformes; family Timaliidae; genus Erpornis; species Erpornis zantholeuca. The sequence continues at coordinate 3,731 of VZTN01017823.1, forward strand.
TTTGATAAAAAGCAACTTGGAATTGCTGGTTTATCAGTAGGGTTTTCTTTGTTATTTTTCAGTGTACTGTAGGATGCAACTTGTTGTTNTACATTGAGGACAGATACAGTGTTTGTTTGAAATATTGAAGTATTGAAATATTTTAGAACTGGAAATCAAAATTATTGTATTTCCAGCTTTGAAATTTAATGAAGAATAAAGATTGTATAATACAATTTATTTTGAACAATTTCCAAATGCAATGGCTGAGGGTGACTCTAATGATTGTTATACCTGTGCAATTTGGCAGAGCACATAAAAGACCTGATTGCTCTATATATGAACAAGGCTGCATATATGTTCTATATAATTTAATAAATATTCCAAAAGTATTTATAAATAGAAGAACAATAAAAAATGCTACCATATGCTCAAAGTAATGATCAGGCATTTACCCTCACTCATGAGAAAATGTTTTGGAATGCAAGCTTGTCATACCATATGGACAGGGATGAGGAAAGAAAACAATTGTGTGTGTTTCATGGGAATGTAGAATTTTCACTTCATTATGGACAAGAAGAAAGGAAAAATTAATCAAATAATCAAGTTAAAAAAAATATTTCTCAAACCAAAAAGCCTCATTGCATTTATTGCAATACAAATTTTTCACCTCTGACATTGATACCTTGCCAGTAATGTATCTCAGATGCAGTTACTGGCAAATTGATATAATTTAACACATTCTTTTGAAATTGTTTGGATAGAAGGCTTTTTCATTCTTTGGGATTTCATTATTTAGGGAGAGAGAATTTGAAATTTATTTCTTTATACACTTATGATATAAGTTTAAGGTCCAAACTGTCAGCCAATGTGGAAATTGGCAGAACTCCATGGGACTCAGAAAAGCTCTGTTGGTTCACACCATCTGAAATGTCACCATTTATTTTATTTTTTGCTAATGATATTGTATAAAAACATCATGATTGAATGCAGATAAATTATTTGTAATATAATCCCAAAGTTTTGTGCAGAAAATGTTTCTTTTATGTCACAAAACTGTGTCTTAAATTGCTCAAGTTAAGCTGAAAATGAAAAAAACATGAAATGGAAAACCCAAGAAATAAAATTATTCTGTTTTATTATCTGAGTACTTAGCACTTTGCCTGAATGATAATGTTTTTCTTAATATATAAGGCATAGTTTCTGCATGATTTCAGTTGTCTTTTCCTTCTTAAAAGAGAAATGAATATTTGGATAAGGTAGTGAAGCGATAAGGGGAACAAAAGCAGTATTTTTTTCTCTTCAGAGATAATGAGGGAAAGCAAGTGCCCAGAACCAAGTGTCTCTGTCAAGCAGTCACTCTTTTAGGGTCCTAGGAAATAATAAAGTGGAAGAACAAACAAAACAACTCAAAGAAACAGAACCAAACCCCAAACCATACCTGTATAAAATAAAAAATAATCTTAAGTCCCAGACACTACTGCAGTGCTCCCAGCTTTCCTATGTGAACAAGATATGAAGTTTTATATTTCTATAACGATTTAAAAGTATGATTTTTAGAAAATGTACAGAAATATCATGGGCTAAGTAGGAAATTCTGTTTCATATTATGCAGTGACATTCTTTTTCCATAGACTAATTAATGAAATTTTTAGGGAATTTCTCCATGCCTGTTATTTTTCTCAAGTCCTAAGCAAGACCTGTAAATCGGTCTACTAGGAAACCAGAAGTACTTAGGGCATTAGCAGGGGTCCTACAGAATATGATCACAAGGCTATGATTCCTTCTTTACAATAAATAAATTGGTAGGATTGGAAGGAGTATCTTTACAGACTAATTTGAAGTTAAAATTTAACCAAAGCTTACAGCAACTGGGGATTTTCTTATGGATTTAACAGATACTACAATAGCTGCTTCTTTAACTGCAAATTGCTTAGTATTGTGAATACATATATTTTTTATACATGCAGGCGTACATTCTTCACACTTTGCCATGTGTTGACACATCATATATATTTTCTCTGCACTAAACAGTGCAGCTACCATTCATTTCCCCTCACACCTGTCTGAAAATCCCATGCTTTTTCCATCTGTATCTTTTATTCTCTCAAGAAAAAAAAAAAATAGCCTCACCTTTATACATCAAAGTTTTGCCTTTATTGGTAAGTGTGATGTATTCTTGGTTTAGCTGCACTGTGTTAATTAGCAAGAAAGAGATGTCCAGTCCAGAAGGAGCAGTTATCTGGTCAAATCAGTGTTAGAGCAGTTAACCATTTCTTGGTTATGCACCAGAATAAATTGCACCCAGAAAGATGGTAGTTAACTGCATGGTCAGCTAGGTGTACCATAGCTATATATTGCTTAGCAATTCCTGAGCTGCATAGTTAAAGTCTAATACAAATACACTTAGACCATGCTATTGAGTCATGGCATATTCAAAGACATGACATATTTTTAAGCATAACTCAAAAAGGCATACCTGTTGTAAAGAAATTTCCCAGAGAATTTATGTGTTTGTGCAGGCTGGGTTACCAGCACAGCTGGAAAGCCAAGGCTTCCAGGATTGGTGCATGAAATCTGAAAGCTCTGACAGCTGAATTCAGCTGAGGCTCTTGGGGCCTCACTCTGCATTGCTTCAGGTGCAGGAAGAGCTATGTTGGTGTTGGGGCTGGCATATCCTACTGTCCAGGCTCCTGACTCCACCATGTTCACTCTGGAGTCTCTGATGCTTCAGCTTAGCTCCCATTCAGGGTTTTGGCACTTTCCAGTAGGATTCTGAGGATTTTCCATCCCCTGATTCTTAGAAAACCTCACTTAGTATGGCTGGCAGGAGCTGCAGGAGACTGGGTCCCAGCCAGGGGCCAGCCAGACCTTGATGGGTACTCTGCAAGTACACTGATGAAAACTTTTTGAATTGTTGATATTTCTGAAAACACTTTAAATTTTGGCAGACTTTCATTTTCAGTTTAGTCAAAAAATTGCTTAGCAGTTCTATTTATGAGTGTCTTGTCAGTGTATTTAGGTTTCTTTTGGTATGTAATTTAAATGAAGTTTTTTGAGTAATTTTCCTTATTGAAAGATGAGGTAAATGCTTTTGACTTTTGCTTCATTACCATAGTCCTGAATTTGCATATCTACCGAAGGAATGTCTAACATTAACCTTATTAACACCAACTTGGATCAATTGGTGACTTGAGAGGTATGTTTGCTTAATACATTGGAAAAACCCAAATTGCTGATTCTTTGTCATTGAAATAAACTTATTTGATTTTTTCTTTAATCCTTGGTTTAGAGACTCAGTAAAAGAAAGAATATATACAAAAGAAACAGCAGGAACTCTTGGGATTTTAACTCAAGAGATATCACGCTTATAACTTTTGATTACTCAGAAATACACAGAAAGAAATCCAGATAAGATTAGAGAAAACCCAGAGGAAGTGAGAGAATACTGTCTGCAATAACATGTAGGCTGAGTAATGAATAACTTAGCTTTGAATAACAATAAACATATTTTAAAATTTAGATCTAAAATCTTAGTTTCTATAAACTCTCTTCTAGTGTGTGCTCTGTAAATGCATTCATGAGAGTAGCTCACTACTCATGTGTGTGATCTGAAAGTCACTCTCAAGTACCCTCTGTGCAAGTGCATTCTCTTTTATCTTAGTTTCTAAATGGGAGCACTTTACATTATTTGAACATTCATATCTGAGTACAAATTTTAAAGCCTGAAATACTTTTAAATTCTTTAGCCTGATATCCATAACATGCTTCAAGGTGATTAGATTTGTGTACACGTTATACTCTTAACAGCAATTTCTCAGTTTTTGGCACACCTCATTAACACTTCCTTAGGTATTTGAAGTTTGCTTGGTGGTCACTATTTTAGCTTTCTTATGGGGTTTATTCTTAACAGATCTCTTAAAGATATAGTATCATTTTGGTGGCAAAGTTCCCAAAATTCAGATATTTCTTGTAAGTTCAACCCAATGCTGGTGTGAGTGTTTTTTGTCTGATGGCCAGTGACCCATGTTAATCTCTGTTTTATCAGGTGAATCTGTCACTTTAACTTTATAATGATGTTCTATTCCCTTCATATCCTGTTATCATATATGTTCAGGTAGTGCAGTTATTGGGGATCCAACAGCAGGTTGAGTTGGATCAACCTGCTCAGAGTTACCTTGTTATGTGTCTATGCTGCCCTCATCTTGTCCATACCTCTTGTGTTTTATCTGTTTCTGGAAAGCAGATGTGACAGAGATCAGCTTCTTCATGTGAAGATACATTGGGGAAGAAAAAGGTATCTGCCTCTGTATTTCCTGCAGCTTCAGGGAGCTCTATTATTTCAGAGAAATGTATTGTAATAGTCACTCCTGTCTTTTCCCATTGTCCATTACTGGGACAAAATTAATTTTCATATGGTTTTGTCCCACTGATGTTTCTTCTGTTAGGTTTGCATTTGGTTATATATCTTAATATTTCTGGTCTGTATCAGTGCATTTCTTATTCTGTGTTCTTGTATGAAGAGTTTTTTTTCTGAAGAAAGAATCCATAGTGTTTTGTGAATTATTCCCTCAGAATATTTTAATTTCTAGTTACTCTTACACTACCTCAATTACAATTACTGCGAAAGGCAATGTAGGGAAATTTTGTTTCAGTTTAATAATTTCCATGCCACTTTTTTTGGCTCTAAATCTTCAGTGAACCCTCCCAAAACAGAGGAACAATTCAGAACACTATTTCATTTAAAGAATCTCTGAGTAAATATGATTTAAATGTTTTAGAAGAAACTTAGTCTCTGTATATTTCTGTCATCAGCATTGCTTTTTAAGACTAACACAAGAGCATGCAGATACAGGCAGAGATATGCATATGAAATGGTAGAGGATTTATGCTGGATACTGTGCCACAAAGGTTTATCACGGGTTCTTTAAGGTGAATACTGCATGCTTGTTTCCATGGAAGTTATGAAAGGGTTCACATATGTTATTAAATTTTTCTTTCTATATTCAGTTGAAAAAGAATGTTCACAGCATTTATTTTTGCCCACAGTTATGCTTCTTTCAATGGCAGCACTGTTTGCATGTACACAGTACAATCTGAAGGTGTATGGACTCATTGTAGTCTGCTACAGAATTCATCAAAGAGCTTGGAGTTCCCATGGGAGAACTTCCCTGAAAGAAAATAAATTATTCGAAATTCATCAGTTTCTCCACTTGTAACTGTGGGGTCTGTTTTTGCTGGCTTGAAGAACTGTGCTAATGTCAAGTCTTTCCTGATAAGCTTTTTTTTGTCTCTGTTTCTTTTCCTGTCTTTTCTGTGTCATCCTTTCTACTCACATGTGGTTTAATGGAATGGTGGTAGATATCAAGCAATTAGATCGTCATCTGTTCGGATTTACTTGTACAAAACCATCTTGGTGATCATCCAACTATGTAGGTCCTTGAAAATAGCATTTACGATCCAGGATTTGAAATTATTCTTTACCAGTTAAGAATTTTTCATAGATCAGCAAATTATCTGCTGAAATTAGAAAGAGTTCATGGTATGGTAGATCATGCATTTCTTAGGGTTTTTGAAAGTCTTAATTTTGAAGGGACCTGTATATTAATTGAATTTGAAATAGACTAATCTCATGTTAAGCAGTTTTAAGGACTACATGATAATGACTTAAATGCCTCTTTCAGAGACTTGTGTCCATTTGTTTCTTGCTTTATGATATTAAATGTTCTTACAAGGCTATTTCATATTTAATAATTAGCAAAATATTGAGCTTTTCTGGGACCATCTTAGTTCTCCTAAGGTCACAGAATATCTCTTCAAATTCTTAACATGCCTGAAAATGTCTGTTTAATAGTTTTAGACTGTCTGTTGTCAAGAGTCTTGGTACTGGATATATTCCATTGTCATAAGATAATTTGTCTTTGTTCAGAAACTTCCTCTGGCACAGAGAGAGGAATCACACACTCTGGAAGTGTTCATGGCTGGTAATCACTTAGCTTCCCCCTTTTTCCATGCACAAGTCTAGTCTAAGCAGAACAATAAAAATAAGCCTGCCTTGGCCAAAATGAGTGGCACTGTCTCCATTGTGTTAGCATCTTGCTGGAAGATTTTCCAGCTTAGTCTGCCAGAACATAACTAATGTAATCTACCTAGTTGATTAGTTCCTGGGGAGACTTTATTTAGTTTAGTTCTGATTCTTTCAGACAAGTCTTCACTAAAAAACTATGATTTGCTGGTTTTCTTTTTTATAGAGTCCTCAGATTCTTGAGCCTTTGTGTTGTGAAGGAACTGCTTCTTCCTACTGTATGTCCTAGCCTGGGAACATTAGGAAGCATAAGACAAAGGCGTGGTCTTAAAAAGGAGTCTTACTGAAAATGAGCTGGCTTTATGTGTGTCTGAAGGTACATCTGGATTTACAGTACAAGTCATAATGAAGACTGAAAATTTTTCAGACTTTAGATAATAATAGCATTTCAGGGTTTTTTGCTGGTTTTTGTTTCATTTTGGTTTGTTGGGTTTCTTTTCAATTAATGACTGCTGTTTTACAAACAGGTTATGAACACTGAACAGTGAATTTTGTCTTAGAAATGGACCAGTACCATTTTGAAGAAATTATGTCTACTTTAAAAACAAAGCTGTAATTAATGTTATTAATTTTGTGGCTATAATGTTTGAAAATAAGTACATACATTTCCATGCTGATGAATGATTCTATCAACTTCTTGCCTGAGAGAGGTAATATTTTGTTTGTCTGTAAGTAATGAGCTGTTGGAGTCAGGTTCTGAGACTTATTGGGAGTGACAGATGTACTGTAAATATAACACAAGTTTTAGGATTTTGTTTGAAGTTCCAAAACATGCTTAAAGACCATGATAACAACAGAAGGGTTGTGACAGCATCTATGGAAATACATGTAGGAAGGTGTGGTATATATTTGTCAAAGAAAGCCAAGTCATCATACCAGTTGTAATTACTATAATGAAAGGTGTGCAGAAACCAAGACTTAGTATTTGTACAGAGAATTAAAACATTTCCTGATTTAGACATCTCAAAACTTTTGGCTTCAGTGTTCTTAGGAGTGGACATGGAGATAATATTATGTTTGTGTATCCCAGAAGATAAATTGTGGACAAGACTTGTCCAATTGCAGAACAAACTTAATTTTTCTTTAGCTTTGAGTACTTAATAATGCTCTCACAATTTTTCTTAGCGTGGTTTTAGCATGGAATCAGTCATAACTAGAGATATTGCCATTATACTTATAAGAAAATCCTATTTCCTTTATGTTTGTCTGTGTGGATGTCAAAAAGTGAATTCTGTGGGTGTTGATAGTTGTGAAAAGATTATTACTATGATTCTGAAAATCCTTCCTTATGCTAGATATATTATCCTGGCAACTGGAGCTGTCAGATCTGCTAGCAGATTTAGAAAGGGTCACTTCTAGCACAGAAACAATTTGGACTGTTTTGCAGAGATTTTGCCCTCTTTTTAAAATTGTGATTCGTTGGTATCCTTCCTGACATATATTTACAGCATGCATTTCAGCATGTTTCTTTTCTGGTATAGATTGCTTGTCACCATTAGTTTTTTGTTATGACAGCAGAGGTTATACAAGTTCTGACCAAGCTCTCTGTCTGGTTTCCAGTTCTGATAGAAACATCTCTTTTTGCCTTAGTGTATATATTTTCACTTCAAATTCTGTGAGCTTATGCTCTTTTTGTCTTAAAAAAGCTAATCATGCAATGAGATTAAGTTTAGTATTTCTTAATGTCTATAATTGTAGTTTTTGTCTGCAATTTTCATTTTCTATTTGGTAATGAAATTTCAGGCATTCCACAGTAGTGCCACATATACAGTGCATCAAAGGAGAAAGGCATTTATAAAACTGAAACTCTTTCATATTTCTCATATTTTAAGTACAGCATTTAAACATCCCTTTTCACAATCCTTATTTCATTGTATTAAAAATAGCAGTCCCATAGGTGTGCTTGGTGATGTTTTAAAGACATCAACACCACTGAGGTCACAATAAAGGTGTCTTGTATTTCCTATGCATTATATGAAATTTAGATTCGGTTTCCTCTTCTATTACGGTTCATGAGCACCCAGGCGGCAGGGCTGTCTGCTGGTGCTGGGTGTCCTGCTTGGTGCATGGTCTGCAAAGGCACCCTTTAGTAATTTATTTACAGTCCCAGACTGCAGAGCTGCAGCTTCTCAGTCAAGTTTTAGAGTTGTCTGCTTTTAGCACTCTGCAAGCCTCTCTCTAGGTCCTAGATGTGTCTCTGAAGTTGTAGTGTTTACTAACTTTGTGATTTGCCAGCTCATGAGACCTTTACCATGGAAAACACAGAGCACACAGAGCTCAGAGAGTTAAAGTAGTTTTTAGAACTCATTTTCATATTAGCACGATGTCATCAGCATGGACACTCCCTTTTGTAACAGGTTTCTTAAAACTGCTGCTGCCAAAACCTGCTGTGTTATCTAAGTGACTACAGACCTATTCTCTTGAGAACTACTAGATGCCAGAAGACTGAAGATGCCATTTCACATATGTCATTCTCGAAGCTCAGAGAGAGTACTTTTCCAACATCCATGTGTTGTTAACACATTTAAGAAAAACACTTTTATTGAGGTATTGAAAATTTTTATTAAGCAACAAAGACAAATCAACATGGTAATATTAAATGTTTCATATGTTGTAGGTGATCATTCTTCTAATGTACATTAGAAGAGACATCTATCAGTGCATTAAAGTCAGTGTTATTATCCAAATGGATTTATAAACATTAAATACATCTTCCCATAAAACATAAATAATGTAGCTCCATTTTGACTTCTCTGAAAGCCCCTATAAAAGTGAAGAATGTTGATTTATAGTATTTTTGGCTGGCTTACATAAGTAGGTTGAGTGATTTTAAACAAGGTTGGTTTCTCTTTGCAAGATCATGGATTCCCACAAAACACTATTGCTTTGCCATTGTCTGAGTTTCTAAATTTAGAAACTCTGTACCTGAGAGGGGTAAGGCCTGCCTGTCAACTGAGAGCAACTCACAGCTGGGATGTGGTGCTCAGTGAAAGCCTAGGCAGGCAGTGATCCAGAGAGACTCCCTGAGTAGCTGTGCAAATCTGGCAGGATATAGGGTGACAATTTGCTTCCCAAAAATTTTTAAAAAATAATCTGGTGGACAGATTGTGAAACTATCCTATGTAAGAGCTGATCTGTGCTCTGCCAAGAGATCTTTAGCTCCTTGGAAAATACTTCCAGGATCTCTATGTTTGCTAATGGCACACAGAAAAAAAAAAAAAAGAGAAGAAAAAACCCCTGTCATTTTTGAAAGATTGTTCCACTTATGAAAATGAGTATAAAAGGAGTATTCTACATGTACTCTTCTTTGTAGAGCCGGAAATATAAAGGCAATATACTAATATTCAGCAAAGAATTAAATAGTGAAATTGTGATGGTTGTGTTAGGGATGGGAAGAAACATAGGTGCAGCTGCTAACTGTAGCAACCCCCTCCTATTCAAGCTGAATAAGGGAACAGTTAAATGCATCTGTGTTTAGAGGTAGTTGAAAATATTTAAACAACCCCTAAAAAATCAGTTCATGTAGAGTCCTGTTCATTATTCTGCTGGAGCAGTTTCTTAGTAGGCTGCAAGATACAGAGTTAAATACAGTTAAATACAGAGATTGAGGAAGGATTTTGGCTTCAGCTGGGTGTCAGGACATATGAGGAGAAGGGCAGACATGCTCCAGGAGTGCACAGGAAAGGAAGAAGAAAGCTCTAGGTGCAACCAAAGAAGCAGTTATGCTTAAAGCAGAGAGTTTTATGTAAACTACTTGCTAAAAAGCAAAGCTGTGAGCGAGGAAGCTGTCTCCTGCTGCTCGATTCCTGTTGTGTTCAAGAAAATGGGGCTTTAACATACAATTTACTGCAGATTGCACTGAAGAAATTCTGGACTCCATCATCATTTCCTCCTCTTGAGAGAAACAAGGACTCTGTGCCTGAATTTTGCATAGACGCTTAGGTCAAAAGGGTGGCAGCATTTTGTTTCAATACTGATGTTTGCTTATTGGCTCTTGATAAAGGAATAGGCAGGTCATGAACATTTATTAGGTACTCCGTCAAGAGATGGGCCCTGTTCCAAAACAGTGTTTTATGTGGGCAAGACAAACAGAAGGTGTAAGGAGGTGTATGGTGTATGAAAACTGTGAGCATTGAAGCTTTTACAGCATTTCTGACTCTCCAGGGTCTCTGACACCATTCTTTTTCCTTGCAACATCTCCTTCTTCTACCCTCTTTTACTTTCCTCAAAGACCAGTTGTTGACTGAGGTTCCTGACGTCCAGAAAGCAATCCTCAACTGCGTTTAATGTGTTTCAAGTATGAATTTATCAAAATATTAGAGCTGATAACAGTGTTTTTGTCCTGTATCTTTCCAGTGCTACTGTACTTTTACTTATGTAACATATTTCAAACGAATTTATTAGCTATTCTCAATATAATTAAAAATGAAACATACCCCCTTTTTAATAGCAGTATAATTTAGATATTGGGAAACTTGTAGGCCTCAAGGTGGAAGTGGCTCAGCCTATGCTTACAGATAATTTAAGATGCATGAAAATATGAAGATTACTTTTGCCAATGTGGGAAGTGAGCATAATTATGACTTTTCAGCTGCTTCTCCTAAAGAAAACAAAATAAGACTCACACTTTTTATTGCAACTAAAAAGGAATATGATCAAAGGGAATATATTTATGCTAGAAAGAAGAAGCCACAACCAAGGTAATGCTGTCCTATCAAACATCCAAGCACATTCACAGCTATGGTATGAAACTGAGAGGAAAAAATCCCCACTTCCTCAGCAACCATTGCCAATATTACAAAAAGCCCCCAAACTACGGTGGAAAGAGTTTTGGCTATGACAAGTCTGTGCATGTATTTATGAACCTGGGTACATATAATAGTGACTTTTTTGCTATTCTAGACCAGAGGTAGAACATTTTCCTCAAAACAGTCCAGCACCAAAACAACTAACCCTCAAAATCCCAAACAAGTCTTTCCACTCATTAAAAAAGTTCAGCATTTTTGGTTTTGTTTTTATTGTTAGTTTCTTTTGTTTTTTTAAATGCTCAACATTTTACCATTTTTCTGTCTTCTCTTGTTCTCTACCATTTTCTGTTTTTATTGCATAATATCTGGATCATTAAGAACATATGTTCTTTTATTATTACTCAAAGAGAAATTCTTGGAGTGAAGATTAATACCTTCCTGATACTATACCATCAGTATGTCACTTTTTTATGTATCTATGTGATGTACACCAGAATAATATTAATATCACAGGTCAAATTAGTTGGGACATATACTAAACCACAATGTGGTTTTTGCTCAATTTTATGGAGGAGTGTTATCTAGTGAATAGAGGTTTGCCACATTGCTTTCAAATTACCTGAGTTACTCTGTAGATCAGAATAACTCACTATTTTGAATGGAAGAATGCAATGTACATAAAGGCCTTATTCTTCCTTCTTTGTATGCTGCTTGTTCAGCATAAATGCTGTCCAAATATCTGCTCAGCCTGTATATAACATGATGCCCAGAGGTCCACAGAAGCCAGAAAAAATTACAAAGAATATTTGCATGACTCATTCATAAAATACATATTTTGTTATGCTTTTAATGAAGTACTTACCAGAGAAGTAGTAGAAACAAATATTTATGTCTCCTGATGAAGACTTTTTTCCACTTATTATAGTCACCTGCAGTTCATGCACTGTTATCATTAAGTGCCCAGAAGTAAAACATGTACAGTACAGCAACAATACATTCTTTATTTGTAAAATGAGTCATATTGCTTCTATCCTGCTTCCCACAGATCAGAGCTTTAATAGGGATATAAATAAGAAACTTAACATATGTGACCTTCTGACCGCGGAGTGTTAAATTCCAGGGACTATATTGCTCCACCACTTTTTTCTTTTATTTGAATGTGTATTCATCATAGTCCTGTCGGAAACTGCATGATTTAGAATTTATATGAGCTTATGATATGAATTACATTCAGATACAGGGAGAGGAAAATTGTGGAGGAGCAAGTCTTGCTAAAGATGTTAAAAACAGTTTCCACTTAACCTTCAAATGTCATGGAAATGACACAATTGTATTTAGGTAAAGTTTCATCTTTGGGAAACATCTGCTTCTGGACAAAAACTATATTATTCTGTCTAATGTAATAGTTAGTGTTTACATTTGGGTCTTGAAATATATAATTCCACAAAGGCATGTCCATTGTAACTTGACTAATTAAGTCTGCCAATGCAAATATTGTTTATTCTGTGCAAAAAGTCTTGAAATAAACCCACGGAATGCTACTTGATGCAGATTCAAATAAGATTTTGAAGCTTGGAAATGTTCTGACATTTGTTAGAAAATTTTATTATTATCTTGATAATATCTGCATTTTAAACACAGGCAAGCCCTGCCATGAGTATAGTTTGTTCTTCTTCATTATTTGTAAAATAGTGATTTTATCTCACTTTTAATAAAACATTTCAAAGAAAATGACAAAGCAGTAAAAATTTCTATTTCAAACTTCCAGTCGTGATATACTAAGTATTCTTTAGGAGAAATAATCATCTGAGATCTCCAATTTAATTCCACTGTGCTGTGAGTCCCAGCTCTTCTGAGAGAAGTTTATTGTGTTTTATGAGCTACTTCTTTAGTCTATAGATTTTTGGTATTTCATCCAGAGTTTCTCCACACACAAAAACCTTTTCAAATTTTACAAGTTTTTTTCTATTTTGATACAATTTCTCTGATCATCACGAACCGTGTCAGTTACAAGACTCTTCAGAATATAGTTCAATATCCCTGTTCAATAATTACTAATAAAAAAGCCTAGGACCAGCAGAAAATCTGATTTGGTATAGGAGATATCTTTCAGTCAGGTCCCTTTCTACTCTTAGATAATCAGGAAATCATATTTGGGGTGTACTTGTTTGCACAATTTAGAATAAATTTTCTTTTGAGAACAACCATGGTGTTTTTTGAGGTCCATTCAGGACAGTGAGTTAAGCACTGCTTCAAAAACCATTAAAGTTAATCAGATGCAGGAAGCTTTTGGCTGTGGGCTCTGCATGTGGGAAAGAAGACTTAAGGAAAGTTAACAAAACTATTCATTGCCTGAAAAGGCAGCATAAAGTCCAGCTAGCAGCTAGGAAAGATTTCGAGTGCAGAGGATGAAGGATACACTATTGTGTTTGCTTGTATAAAAAAAGTGCACGTTAGGGCCTATGTTTTTTGGAATCAAAATCATGAGGCTCAAAATGTGCTTTCCAGATGACTTTTAATTTTTCTAGTAATTGTGCCTGAGGTATATAAATGTATTCAGGAAGACCAAACTACAAGAACAGTTAGCATTAAGAAAAATGGCTTACATTACTTTTTAGTGTTTGCAGAAAGGAGGTATTGAGGTGTGGTTTTTTTTTTTTTTTTGAAATTTCTGAAACACCTATTGGGAAAACTATGTGATAGTCCTCTTTGAAAAAATATATAGCCAGAGACCAATTTTTATAACATTGAATGTAGTGTTGGGAAGAAATCCCCATTTGGAATAAGTCACACTTGGGGAGGTTGGGAATTAATCCATGAAAATTCATATTTACCAGTTAAATTTTATGTATCTCTAGTATTGTGTAAGCATATAGCTTTTTCTTTCCTATGAAGAGAGGTTAAATTTTTGTTTTTTAGGTTTTTTTTAAACATCTTGTTGGTGTGACTGAATTTTGTAGTGAAAATACTTACAGTATTTTATACCTGGAGAAATCTATAGCCTTTTTTAAACTTA
>VZTN01017863.1:706-16025 GCA_013400515.1 Erpornis zantholeuca
AAATGTAAGAAGAGAAAAACCATATCCTATTGAAGTTACATAGGAAATTCTATAAAGATGACTAGGGTTTTAATTAAATAAATTTAAAAAAAGGTATAAAGCTAGCTTTCAGAACACAGTAATTATAACTTAATACCAGTGGGGCTAAGAGCGGCAGAACAAGAAGGAAAAAAAAAACAAAACTGACAAATGAAATCACATTTTCTTTTCCTGTCTTGATAGGACAGCTATGGAGAACACAGGTGATCTGAGATGAGCATATATATTTCACATATTTATTGGCCAATCCATCAGAAATAAAAACAAAGAAAGCAGTGGCACAGTGGCCATTAACAAACCCCTAAAACATCAATCCAGTGACACAGGTAGAAAGGTGCCATGATAGGTCTCGCTCTCCATCCTCACCTTACACTGCTGGGCCTGAGTTCACCTTCCTATCCCCACCCCTGCCTTTCTCCACTGTGTGGTTTAAGATCTGAGTGTCAGCCTTAATTCTGAATTTCCTGACTTTTATGGTTTAAGTCAGTCTCTTAATGTTATCTAAACATACTTTCTTGGTATTTAATATAAAGAAGCTTTGGTTCCAGAATAGAAAGGCTTTGATCTGATCCGCTAGAGGGGGGCTGCTAAGGAAATGTGGTGTGATTTCCATTATTTCCCAGCTCTTTCCCACTGTGCTACTTGTAATATAATTTTCCTTTCTTTTCCCTTTAACCAGCTTCCAAAGATTCACTGTGAGGAGCACAAAGAACTCTGTTACATGAAGGATAGAACTTAGTTTCCCATAAAATAAGATTTCCCACTTACTTACTGCCTTCAGTGGGGCTTTATGTAAGTAAAAAGAATGTATTTTCATGATTAATGTAAAAACACTACATTTAGCCATTTTTTACCGTCTCTTTCTTAATGCAAAGTGTGATGATTTCTGCTACAATTTATTCAGGTTTTCGGTTTAAACATACTTTCACTGACAATGCAGTTATTTACATATCAACATAGATGCCTGGACTAGCAGATATCAGATCTGACATGTCCATATGGCAATCCTAAATGGTGCCTTGCTCAAGTTTGGAAATTACACATCAACTTCTAGAAGGCTAATGGGCACTACATGTGTGGAAGAGATGATTAGTGTTGATGCAGTACTGAGCAAATGGAGTCACAATTCTGCCTGGGTTGGGATGTTTCTGTTGAAATTACAAGCAGCAGATCCAAAGTAATTCATGGTGCCTATACCCCTATGGGAGAAAAAAGGCTGAAATGTTAACGAAATCAGAAAATATGTAACAAAATATTCCAAGTGAGAAAAAGCAAAACAGGGAGGGTTCCTTACAGAATAACTTCTAAAATCACAAAATGTATTGTAAGTAAGGACAGACCTAAATACTGGGTTTTCAGCTTCCTTTGATGAAAAGAGCTTTCTGAACTCCATGGAAACATTAAAATAGATAATTATCAGCCTTGGTGATTGAGTGACATGAGCAGGCTTAAGAAAAAGATCACTTATTTACACGTCAAGACGTCCATCACAACCCGTTGGTATGGGAACACACTGCCTTTCTTTAAGAAATGAGAAAGTGCCAAGTATATGTTCATTAAACACTGGATGAATATATGTCCTCAGAGATGTTACCCTGAATTTACAGCATTGAGAAAACATAATCCAGTCAACTGTGTACCTCTCTTGTTCTGCTGCCATAGATGGAAGAGGGACACCAAAAAGGACTCAACAGAACTTTGAAATATATTCATAATAATTCAGAAATAAGGTCATGACTACCAATCACAAAATGGGTGGAAACTACCAAAACTAGGGAGAAACAAAATACAAAAAATAAGAATAAAGATTTTAAAAAGTACTTGGTTAGGGCCACAAAAAGAATGAGAATCTTCTTCTGTAGAAGGTCAGCAACTCGCAATGCTCATGACAGAAAGACAGCTTACAAAGTGTTCTAAGAAAGAACAAGTAAATGCTGCATTTAGTTTGTCAGACAGGAGTGGTTTGTAGGAATACAGATGGCAATATGCCTAATTATAAGGGCTTATCCATTACTAGCTGCCTTTGATAAATGTAGAATCTTATACTCCAGGGCTGACACCAGTATGAAATAGAAACAGAAAAAGATATTTTATCCAACGAAAACTAAATGTTCTTGCAAACTCTCAATAAATGAGTCCTGAAGGAATATCTGGGTTGATTAGACAATGAAAAACAGTTATCACTCAGGTAATTGCTTAAAGCATTTTTTGAAATACTTAATGCCTAAACCCACTTATAGAAATCTAGATGTCTCTTCCTGCGAGGGAGATGCTAAGCACTGCTGTAAATCTAACCATGAGTCCAGCATAAGGACACATGTTGCTCACTTTAGTCAGCAATATTTGTCTTGTGCACAGGGAGAAAAACACTTTAAGTCACACAGTCACAGCATGGAAAATTTCTGAGGGAAACAATTGTACTCTGTGAAAAAAAATTCCCTAACTGAAATGTTTCAGGGAATGATGAAGTTGTTCTGCCACTCTCAAAGACAAATTACAGGTTTTAATAAAAACAGTAGTCAGAATAGATGTGCCCTATTCTTCCCACTAAACATTCACTAAGTTTTGCAAAATGACTTTTGAACTGTTTCAGTCTCATATGAAGCATAGTTGTACTTTCACTGCAATACGTTGCAGTTGGATAAAAATACAAAGGTCAATGTGCTATGTACAAAGAAGCCAGAAACTACTGTTGGATTTTTGCAATGTACACATTCATGCATATTTATATCCCTGACGCATTACCTTGTATTCCTGCCTGACTTTGTACTGTGTAAGAGTTCCCTCTACTGGCTGAGCTACTGGGCTTGATTTCCATTTCACTGGGCACCTTGCTGTCTGATTCGAAAGATTTCAGAATGCAAGTTTGATAATTTTTCTAGCAGTTTCTCTGAACTTCTACTGTTCTCTGAACTGTTACCTTGAATTCTTTTGAAATTGAGGAGCCTTCATAAAAACAAACTTATGCATCCCACCAGTATACACTAAAAGTCCTTCGAACCAGTGCAGTGGTGAGAGAGAGTTCCTATCCAAAGCTGATTGATCAAAATAAAATTGAACAAGTAATCGAATATGGATGTAATTTAAATAACAGGAACAGTTTAAGCAGCAGGATTCAGTGTATTAACTTAATTTTCCAGTCCTTTAAAATGGTCAAGTTACAAGATTTACATTGTATAATACATTACAGAGAGAGGGTTTTTCTTCAGGCTGACCCCAAAAGCTATTCTCATTAGTCTTCTTTATCCTACTATCTTACACAGCTGTGCAATAGGTGGAATGAAGATATTAGTTTGTGAAGACTGATTCATCTTTATTCTTTTTCTTTCAAGGTCCACTGATGAAATTCCAGGATTCCTTACTTAGTAAAGTTTGTTATTTGATCTTTATCCACACCGGACACAATATTCTTATAGATGACTAATAGAAATTCCTGAATCCTCTCCAAGAATTGTAAACCCTTTCTTGACTTTGAGGAAGTTGAGGAAATCCATCATGCCATTTTTACCTGAGAGTGAAGAAATCTTTCTTGACTCCTTAGCAAAGGCAATTGGACTGACTCCTAAGTTTTTCAAAATCTATATTCCATCAATGAAAGGCAATGACTTTATTAAGGGGAAAAATGGGAGAAAAACAGTTTAAATAACAGAGAGAAAACAATAGAGCAGACTGTCATGCCCCTCTCACTAGTAAACTGGAGACAGAAATTTTGAAAGGAAGTGTTATCCCTCCTTTTTTTGTGATCAATAGAATGCTCAAATATTCCTTTCATGAAATGAAATCAATACATGAACATAGAAACACTACAGGATATTGAATAAGTTAGTATATCCCATTTAGGGTGGAACAGGTATCATATTTTAGAGGAAAAAGATAGATATTATTACGGTACTGTTTTATCCCTATGCTTGGACATCAGGAATTCCTTTCTCACTGGAGAGTAATAAGTTTGGCCCATAGAGTCAAGATTGCTCTGAGCAATAAATNTGATTTAAACACAAAAGAGGAAAATTTGAGCTCAGAAAGGCACTGTTCTGACACAGTTCTTAAGAAGAAGCTACAGAGCTTATTTTGTAGTCTGACCTAGTTCCTTCTAAGGACATCTTTGAGCCTATTGAAAATGTAAGAATGATTTTTTTATTTGTGTACATTTATTGAAATGTAAAAGTCTATGGCACAAATTCTGCTTCGTAATGCACCACTAGTCATACTTTTCAGAAGGAGAAGCTATAGGACAAGAAGGCCAGTTCATACCCTCTATTGCCTCTCTAGGTGGAGATATCACCTTGATGTCACATGAGCACCCATTGAATTATGTCTTCTCTTGCATCACTCTCATAGAGAAGTCTAAAACTGAAATTTCTACATTAAATATAATGTGCTGTCCGGTTACAGATTAGTCTATACAAATTAGACAGAACAAGGAGATCATTGTGCAATAATCTCCCAGCTTCCAGAGGATATTGGTTTAAACCTGCCATATTTTTGTTTCCAAGTAAAGGAATTAAAGTTTGACTAAAATATACCTTCCTTTCTTGAAAGACAGCTAGGTCAGGGCATACTGTTAAAAATATTAAGACTGAATTTCAGAAGAGAAATAAATGGAGTTTCTCACTGGCTGAGGTTGAATTATTATTTTATACTGATTTGCTTTTATAAGCGCAGTTTTACAGTAAAAGAGTTTTACCTGTTCTGCTTAAATCAAACAGTACATCAGATATAACACATTCTGTCACGATGATTACGAGATGCTTCAAACCTGCAACTTCCCCATCTCCTAACAAATATATCTTTGGTTTTTATTAATATTTATTATCAATCTCTTTTGTAGTGCCTAGAACCCAACCCAACTGGAGTCCCATTGTGCTATTCAATACAAACATGTAATAGCAATGGGATTTGACAGAACAGTCAGTGTATAATTTAAAATTATAAATACAAATAACTCATTGCAAAAAAAAGATATACACTTTATTCCTGTGTTACACAAGGGGTGCACACAATGCAAGAGAGATGAAGTGAAATGTAAGAGTTCCAAAGTGAGAAAGAAAACTCATTTGCACATCCTAGCTATTGGACCAAAGTCTCTAGGCAAGAATGGGACATTGACAAAACACAGCTGACACAAATCACTAGGCTTTTTGCACAGTTTGGAAAAAACCATTAGAGGCCAACACAGGAGCCAAAGTTGGATTTTTCAGGACACGGTCCATTAAACCTGTTGCTTTCTTAAATGTAAAATTTTATGGTCAAATGCTTTGATATACCCAGATATTTGTTCTGTTTGCATATCACAAGTTATAAATATCAGTAAGCTCTGGCTACAGCTGTAATACTCTGAAAGATACGAACATACTTCAGAAGATTCCATACAATGAAGTGAGGAGACACTTTGGTTCTCTCCTGGCCCACCATACATGTACACAGCCATAAATTTCCAGACTCTCTCCCTGATCCAGCATTGCTGGAACTGTGCCAAGGGTATGGTGTGCATTGTGGTATGGAGAAGCTGTTCCTGGTGAACCCGAGGCAGCAATGGCAGTGGGTACACTTTTGGGGGAATTTTGTGGCTCCTAACAGACCATTTAGGCATTCTAAAGAAAGCCCTGGGAGCTGTAATATGAAAGCCTGATGTCTTCTGGGAAACTTTTTATGTCCTTTTATTTTTTTTAAATGGTTATGTGATTCATATTGAAGAGAAATTAATGTGGATCGGATGATGGGTAAAATGGGATGTCAAATTAGGTGAGATAAGAGAGCTAGCAATGATTAAAAGTTAAAAGTAGAAAATATCGCAGATCTTTCTTAATATTATTCAACCATCTGCAACGTACTGAAATAATGAACACATTTCATTAGTGAACAAATGAATTCATCAATTAGTGAGGGAAAAGCAAGGATCAAATAAACAATTCATAAACATTATTTAGCCATATCAAGAGCAGAAAAAAATCTCTTATGTTGAGGAAACATTGCCACTGAATACATTTTTATAAAACAAATAGAGTACACAGTGCAGATAATTAGAGGACTGTACTCTGGAAAAGGCCTTCACTCAGCAAATATGAGAACACAACATCTTTATTGTCTCAGTAAACTTAGGCAAATGTTCACAAAAAATGAAATGAAAGATATTTATGAGAAATTAAGCAGAGGACAAAGTAACCTAAAACAGATGTTACCTTGAACAAGTGTATTTTATGAGAGTCTTCCCACTAGATTAATTAATCTGAGAAAATCAGCAGTGTTGTACTGGTGATGTTAACCACAGCAAACAGATACAAAGTGGAAGGCAATTTTTAACTCTTTCTGACAGCAGAATCTGTATCCTTGTCAGATTCTGTTTACCTTTGTATTGACATCTCCAGCAATGCTTCTGTATCCGTCAGTGACCAATTGCAATCATTATCCTTATAACTCACTTTTTGTTATTTGATGTATTTCAACCTTTTTTAAAGTAGATTTTTTAAAAATTCCTGTACCGGGGCAGATTTTGGTTAAAAACATAAAGGGAGGAATCTGTTATAGAAACATCCATTTACATATAATTTACAAACCTCTCATCACCAGAACTCTCAAGCAGATGTGTAAATGTACAAATGTGTGTTGTAAAAATACGGATGTGTATTTCACCTTTTGAAAATAGCTTTCACTTTTCTTACATCCATATGCATGTATTTAAACATACATTTGTTCATTATTCAGAATTAAGGTCATAGAATCTATACTCCTTTAGTGAACAAAATGAGAGGGAAGGAACTGAAAATTTTAAGTTATCAATGAATTTTCAATTATTTATAATATTAATGTAGTTTTCTTCGTCTCTTGGTACTAAACAAAATATTTTCTCTCAAACTTATTTTTACTCTTTTATTAAAATCAGTAAATAAAGCTAAATTTTTAAAAGTGTAAACTCACAGGAAAATAAATAATCTTTCTTTTAATTGAACTGCAGGAAAGAAAGTGAACTTGTGAATATTGTTTAGAACATGCTCTTAGCAAGGACCTACTACATCTAGTCCTTCATTCTACTGCTAAAAACCAATTATCTAAGCTCTGATGAGAAACAGAATGTCAAAAAAAAAAAAAGCCTCCAAACTCTTTAATCATACAGATTCTCAAAATTCCTTTGGATGTTTTTTCCAGATTGTGGTACTGATACTTAATTTCTTACATAAGACATAGATATTACTACTTTAATATACCATATTTAGCCTTTACCTATATATATTAAACCAGTACAATTCTTTCAGTTTGTCCTCCATTTTCTGGTATCCAGCTTATAAACAGCAGTTTACAGCAGGTAGCACTAGGCTTAAGTTGCACTAATGTTAACTAGAAAAGTACAACTGCTTTCTGGGTTTCAGTGAGACCCACACTAAGAAGAAATACCATTTGTTTCACAGCTAGCTTGATGTCTACTATATGCCAATCACTTTCCTGCAGAGCTGCTCTCAAGTCAATTATTTGCCAGTTATTTGCCAATTTTAAACTGGGTCTTACTTTTTTTTTTTACTTTTTAAAAAATAAGTGTTGCACATTATCCATTTAAATTTATCTTGTTGATAGCAGCTTACTTCTCCAAGATCATGCTGGAGTCTAATCCTGGCTTTCACTTGCCCTGTATTTCTCTTGAGTTCGATGTCTTGCACAATTTCCTGGTGTTTACCTAACACTACTTCATCAATTTCCTAAATCAAAATATTGACCAAATCTGCATGACAAGGACATGCCATGGAGACCACAATCACTGACTGCTTGGGGTTGGAAAGCACCTCTGGAGGTCATCTGGCCCGACTCCCCTGCTCAAGTGGAGTCACCTGGAGTAGGCTGAGGAGGCTGATAACGCTGTTAGTCACGAGCTGGTGAGGCAAGGCAGCCTGGCTGATCACTGAGTCGCTGCACTGGTGTGGCCACCCCGTCTGGGTATGAGAACACTGCTCTGCCTCACAGCCTTGTGGTAAGCTCAGGGAAAAAGCCTAAACTCTTCATCAAAGCAGAAGGTTTAGAAAAGATATCTTTCTGCCAGATAGTTGTGATTTGGTTGTCTGTGATACCAAATTTCTTTGGAACAAAATTGCATATTTTTCCTGATCTCTGAAGTGCCTGGTGTACTTTGCATGGCATATAAATATCACTAAGATCATGTTGTCCCAGTGCATCCTATCCTAAAGCTAAGTACTGAATCTTAAATTGAATGGTTTGTAGATGAGGTCTAAATGTAGCCTAATGCAAGTTTGCCAATAAGCTGAAATGTTTGTGAATGGGCTGGCATGGAATCTAAATGTGTGTTAAATTTGCTTTGGTAATAACAATGTAAGCACACTAGCTTTCCTTTATTTTCTTTCAAACTGAGAATTGCTTTCTCCAAATTCAGTGGCAGCATTAAAGTATTTAAAGCCAAATAAGTTGGACAGTTTTTCAGGGCTTTTGTGAATGATTTAAAAATTACAAACAGAGTCAGGGAAACATTATCACAAGTCACCAATAAAAAAAATAGCATACTAATGCTCTACAAAAAGTCTGTCCTGTAGCAATCTGAACTGGCTGCTGCTAAGCCTCAGGCTGTATCTGATGGTGTGTTCATATACGTATTTGTGTGTTCACAGGTTTTCCCCCAAGGGGAAAGAGAGGAATTCACCCTGCAGTTCTGCCTAGACATTAATTCAAGCAACTGTGATGTATTTTTTGGCAGGAAAATGTGAAATGGAAAAAGACAGATTGTTTACTAAAAGAAAGCTAACAGAAACAAGATACATTTTTACTGGGCTGAAAATGACAGATTTGCTGATATACAAGCCCCTTGCTTTGTGAAAGTTCAAGGTAGCTCGTAGCATCATATCTTAATGAAGTGAACTGTGCAAACAAACAGATAGTTGAGTGGTAACCACAGGGCATGATCTGGAAAGGTTACACTTGGCTTGAGGGTACTGACTGATTAACAGGAAAACAGATATCTTTCTCTACAGAAGGTCTAAATAACTTTTCCTCCCAAACTGAGAATTTGTCCCTCCTGAACAAATGTATTTTATGGTTTTACTTTTTTTCTAACAGAAGTAAACCCTGCAAGTTCATTATGGATATTTTCCTGTACCCTGTGTAATTGTATAAAGGCTGGAATTCAAGGCAGTAGTAATGATGCACCAGTGTTGTTCTTCATAGGGGAAAGCAACACCTGCTGGATGCTTTGTTTTTCAAACTCTTTTAGTTTCTCTAATAGACTACCAGTCCTTCTCAACAGGACTTAAGAAATTTTTTTTCTGGCAATTCTATTTTGCCCATTTAAATGTATCACCCAAGTTCTGTGCTAATCTAGTTTAGACTGACAACATGACTTTAACAGCTTCCTTCGGTGTTTTGTTCTCCCCTGCCCATCTATGGACAGTGACAGTCAGTCCCACATATTGCTGTAAATGACCTATTTATTCTTTAATACCACAGTTTTACTCCTTTGGTAGAAATGCCATGGGAGCCAAAGCCTCCAGTTTCACAAATGGACCCTTAGAATTAGTTTAGGCTGTCTTTGCAAGTGTTCATACAACACACAGCAGAAGATCTCTATCCTATTAATAGGAATACTAACCTTAAATACTTGAGAAGTCTTTTAACCATTTCTAATGCATGAAGATTTATCCAATAGGTATGTTCTTAAGTTAGCAGAGAAATTGTTGCCAGAAACTGTCAGCAGAATCCCTTACTACCTGACAATTACAGAATAATTTGGATTGGGAAGAATGCCTGGACAGCATCTGTGCAGAGCTCTAGACCAGAGCAGGTACAATCTTCATCTTCTGTTTTACTGCTTCCTCACACTGTAAAGGTTGTGTATACACACATGCACATGTGTATATGCAAAGAAGATTCTTACTAAGAAGATTCTGACCACTTTCCCATACGGAAATAATCTTAATTTAAACTTTCCTGGTAGTCTAGTGCACCAAGTAGGACTGACTGTTTAGACTGAACTTAATCCTTTGGTGTAATCATTCTAGACAATTCCTAAGTGAACTAACAAGGTCAGCTGAAAGATTCTGTTGTCTTTAATGGAGAAAATTTGCTCCTAAATATGGCATTTTTACACATGTATAAAGCTATGAGGAATATCTAAGATTTAGAAATACAATATGAAAAAAAGGTTGAGAAAGAGACAAGAATCACAAATAAATGTGTTTGTATTAAAGAAGTTCAGGCAATGTGGTGCAGCAAATAACTCATGTTTTTGTATTTACTGAGGAAAATTATGGGGGACTGAAAAATAAAAGGCATGCATAATTTAGTTACAGCTGACTTAGTCTGCAATGTCAATGATAAAAAGTGTGAAAACTGTAGTAGACTGGCAAGAAATTAGAAAAATTCATGAATGGAGCTGACTGCTGATACCTACTACTGTCTTTGAAAGAAATATTAGTATTTCAGCAGTGGGGAAGATATTTTTCAGTCATGCATAAAGAAGAGGTTGTTGGATCCAGGAAGAATTCAACAAGGGTCATGCTGAAAATGTGGAAACCAAATTCATTTGTTTCTCCTCAGGCAAATCGCAGTTCAGGCTGACCAGCTAATTACCCTAACCCTGACCCAGGAGGCAGTCTGACTTCTCAATAACTTGCAGGTGATTCACTCTTTTCTGTTACTTAAGCCGTGTGTTTCCCCTCCTGAAACCAAGGTGATCCATTTGGATCAAATTATGCATGACAATTTTGGGATGTAAGTTAAGAAATGAATAGGAGCCAAGCTAAACCTTTTTCTTTCTACCAGCACAGACTGAGGTTTCACAGGTGAAAGGGTTTATTTCCCCTCTTTACTTTTTTTCTTCCTTCCAAGATTATCCTTTGCATTTTTGTTTACACAGTTGCTAAGAATTGAGAGAAGCTGAGATCTCGGATGTTTATTGGAGTGAAGTGATGACATACAACATCCCCACAAATGGTGAGATATGAGATGTGATTCTGGATGCCAAGCAGGTAGTAATTGGCAGCCAGGGCAAATCAGCAAGTATAAACAAAGCAGATCTGAGCATTCAGCCAGAATGCAAACTGACCCTGAAATGGCAAACATTCACTTAAGTATTTTTAAAATAGTTATAGGAGAGTAGCCTGCTTAGTTTCTGCCTACAACCTTAATAAGATTTACAAAATGAGGGATATTCACCTGAGGAAAGATTATTAGTGAGAAAACAAGTTGGTCTAGTTAGAACATGTAGGAAAGTTGGAAGACCCCCACCAGAAAAAAAAAAAAATCTATAGATCTACAGTTCTCCAAAGGACTTTGTAATATTTTAAATTTAGTGAATTTTATATATATATATGGTGAATCTTGGCAAAAGCAATAACATCAACAGGTCTTCATCCAATAAACATTTAGAAATCATTTATTTTCTTGAACTGTTGCTTAATCTAGAAAACTTTAATGAAATATATATACAACATGGAGATTCCAAAATCATTTTGCAGAAAATCAGACAATATTTTGTCTGTATTTTTACAACAAAATATTAATGGTAACCTTAAAATCTATCATCCTATCATTAGATGTGGGCTAACACCAAACTAAATGCACAGTCAAAAAACCCCTTTACACACATTCTGGTTTCTTATTATTTCTTGATAGATGACTTCTTCAACATATAAGCAATTATTACATTTATTTCATTTTTCTGTTACATAGGTGATGGTCATTTTATAACTATACATTACATAAGTGAAAACATGATTAAAAAAAATACTTTGGCGTCCAGACATCTGCATATGGATATTTTAAATTGCATATAAGTAGGACAGGACATTTTCAGCCTGGAAGCAAAAGTTACCAAGAATGAGAATATTTCTAAAAGAAGTAAAAACATCACTTCTGTTTAGCATTTTTTGGGTCTGTCTGGTCTTTGCACTGGCTTATAACAGGAAGTTTACAAATAGGCTGTACCTAACCTCATATACACACATTTGCTGGTAGGCATGGCAGCAACACATATTTGGTTTCTATGAGAAATCACTGCAACACTTTTCTTCCTTCATTATGCTTCAAGAATTTACACCTTCAGGTTTATTGAAGAGCAGGGAGATCTTTTGAATAAATTTGCTGTTGAAGTGTGTTTAAGGCAGAGATTTGTATTTTTCCAAGGGAAATTCTGAGTAGCATTACAGCTGGGATTCCAGCAGAGAGGCTGGCTCCAAGTCACTGTCCCTCACAACCAAGCAGAAGTCAAGAAAAACCTCCTCAATTAGCTTTCTAAAATAGAGTGGTGGTCACATAATTCTCGGTTATGGGCCTACATAACCAGAATGGGAATTTTAATTTTATTAATATGTCTCTGTGTATTATATTTTATGCTGTGTATCTTATTTAATTTACTACCCAGAACCTTCCCTCACCATTTGCTGAAATTTTTGTTAATAAACAAATTGACACTGCTAAAACAGGTTGATAATATTTACTTTCTTATTTTATTGTGAAATAGATCAGGTAAAAATCTTTACACTGCCCTCTTGAAATGTCTAATATCTTGAATTTTTTAGCTTTTGAAAATCTCCCTCCAGCTTCTATTTAGGAAGCTTGAGGCTCTTCTGTATTTTCATTAACCTCCTCAAGCCACTTAAATGATTTAACAGAGTACATGCTCCTTGAATGTTAAGCTGCTGTAGAGACTGCAACATTTAAGCATTTAATCTTTTAGATTTAAGATTCAGGGAGGCATGGGGATAAATTGCATATCTTTTCTTTCACTGCCTGTAGTATGCACTGTTTGACAGCACTGGCATCACTGGTTGTCAGCTGTTTTGCATAATTAGAAATCTAGACAAAATATAAATAAGTATTTTTGATTAAAAATAAAAGGTTCCGGGTAATAAAATGCTCATCTTTGGGCAAGATCCCCAGTTTGTGCTGATCCTTATAACACTAAAGTCAATTGTTTTAAACTGATTTACCTAATCTGAGAAGCTACCCTTGCATGGAAAGTTTTACCTTACCATTAGAATAAGCAGATCAATACCACCAAGCTAAAATCAGATCTACCTGGAAATCAAAGCAAATGCAAGTTTAAGCTACGGAGACTTACAAAGCAAACAAACATTTCCCCCTTTGAAACAGCTTTTTTTTTTTTTTTTTTTTTTTTGGATTCTAGATGGAAGAGTTCTTTTGCAAATTTTATACTGACCAAAAAGCAGTATTATTATGGAAATGTAACAAGACAGTCTCAGGTAATCAGGTAATGCATAAAATACAACTACTGGTTCTATATCATCAAAGAAGTGAGTGATTCTTTGTAGAAAAAGACAAGATGTTTTCACTTTAAAAAGTTTTGGGTTTTTCCCCAAAATCAAGAACTTGCATTGTTCCTTTGTCCAAAAATAAGTACAGAAATTTTAAAAATATGTAAGAGTTACAGCCTCAGGTACAAAAAGTGCCTGAGGTCTCTGATCCTGCAAACAGAATCTACACTCAATAACCAAATTGCTTTGGGCTTTTGCTCAGTCTAAAGAAAATTAGGCAGCTCAGGATAGGGCCCAAAATTAAATAACAATTTATTTCGTTGGAAACTACCTAAAGCAGCCTACTGGAAAACTGTGAAAAGTGGTAGCTGTGCTAAACTATGAACTCTGTGCTACTGAGATGCACTTCTGTTCACCAAGACTTCTTGGTGCATAACATATCTTTAACCTCTCCTTCTAAATGGAACATGAGTCATTGCTTTTTATAGGAGACAGCTGGAGGAGGATCTGTTACTGTGATCCTTTCATCTCATACTGGAGCATCAGAGACCCACGGTAAGATGTGAAAGTCCTGGGCACCAAACCCCACATCTTACCTCCCACACGAATGTCCTAATCAGCAGGCTGGAGGAACTTGTTGGGGAGGAGCACTCTCACTTTCACTCACTTGTTATGAACCTCTTCTGCTTCGTGTCAGAGGCAGAAGGTTCACCATGCCCACAAGAGCCTACCACTCCATCCTGCCTCCCACACACACCTCATTTCCTCTGGGAGGCATGTGAATATATTTTATAGTTTATTGTTTCAAATCTACTGCTACAATCAGTGCTCAAGCCAGAGAGTTTGACCCAATCCAGAGCCTTTTAGAAGAATGGTGGATGACATTTCAAAACAGATTAACCTCATAGTAATGATGATCAGAAGATCGCAAATACAAAAATTCATACTTAAACCCAGGTCTTTCAAATTGACATGTAACCTTTGAAATGCCAGGTACATGGGGAGAAGAGAGAAATATGTTCTCTTCTATTCCTCTTTTATAAAACAAATTTGCATACAGAAACTTAGTGCAAATAAGTGGCACAATTTCTGTCTTATAAATCCCAATATGTTTTATGCACATTATTTACTGTGATTAATCTTTCCTAGTGAGGTCTCAAAAAAAGCTTTAAACATTCCCTGGTGTGAGAATAAAAGTAAACTACTGCCACCTGAATCTGTGGACTTGAAATGCCATGTGGAAGCTTGGAAGTAGTTTTAAGACCTGGAGATTTTGGGGTCCAACCTCTAACCCTGCCAATGACTGAGGTTGCCAACAGCCACTGTCCAAAGCACTTGTTCTTCTCATATTTCCTGGGGTGAAATGAGAAAGATATCTAAGACCTATGTGCAAACAAAACCTGTAGTTGTCTTTCTGGAGTTTCCAATTTTAATAGACTGAGAAAAATGAGATTTTCCCATTCTGTTGGCTGTCTTGTTACTAAGCAATGCTGCAACGATTCTTGTCGTTCCCTTAATATATTCATTTTTATTCAAATAATTGCTGATATCATCTATGTCAAGTTAAAGCCAATTAAGAATCATTGCAAAAATTTCCCCACTCGCATTTTTCTGATCAGAAGACTGTAAAGAGCTTCTTCATGCATAAAAGAACAAACAACATGTAAGAGAAAGCAATAGGCTATAGCTCCATGCTGCTTGCACTTCCCATTCCCATCCAAGAATTTCTCATGAAAATCAGTTTCTAAGAAATTGTCAAAACAGAGCTGGAACTGATCATTTCAAAGGAGTACACAGCTTGTTTACTGAAGAGTCTGTGACTGAGACCTGCTAACAGCAGTTTATGTAGACATGCAAACAGCCTTGACTTTTATTTCACTCTGGAGGCACAGGCAGTCTTAAAACCTCGGCAAACAACAAGCTGAGAAGTCAAATCAACAAGGTTCACATCAGATCAATACTGAAAATGTGATAGAAATCAGTGTGTGCTATATAATTTCAGAAATAGATCCTGCCCTGATCTCAAGTGCATATTGATCTTTTATAATGGGGTATTATATCCTTTAATTACA
>VZTN01017925.1:0-36730 GCA_013400515.1 Erpornis zantholeuca
CCACCAACAAGTCACCACCACATTTTTCCTCAGCAGTAAATAGCTGAGGCATTTTGTCTGTCCCAGCCTGCAAACAGCCTTAGTTAATCAGAGGGTTTCCTCTTTACTACTGATCACAGGTCAGCAGATTTAGAGAAGAAAAATAATTTAAAAAAAAAATAGTTCAGCCACAGCTGCCTCTATCTGTACAGTTTTTTAATCTTCATGAATAAATATGCAGGCTTATTCATTAGAAATCCAAGTGCATGAGTGGGTTGGAAAGGGGGTGGAATTTATTATTCATGCATGAGACTAATTTTTTTAAAAATCAGTCCCCATGCTTCTGCTCAAGGTAGACCCAGAATAAATGCTAAACCCCTCCATACACCATCCACATACGTAGGTCCAACAAACGTGGATGCTACAGACACACTTGAAGCAGTCACCAGTTGAGTTAGTGTGAATTGTACTTATTTCTAGTCATGTTCCTGGAGGAAAGGGAAGTTTTAAGTGCTTAACTCCCTTCCAATTTCTTTTTATCCAAAAAATACTGGTTAAAATCCAAAAATGGAAACCAATTTTGTTAAATAAAATAAAATTCTAAAAATTAAATCCATTCCAACACCACATCTAGCCACATTTTCCCACCTGCATGAATCAAGCAAAAGGATATAATTTTATCCATAGGGGTTTTTTTGATAAATAAGTGGTGACAAATGCCAACTTACTAGAAATTATTTAAATATCTGGAAAGGGTCCAAGTCACTTACTGCTGCCCCAATATTGGGAATGCAGACACAGATCTGTATCAGCTAACCTAGAACAAAGGCTTGGGTTTCCAAATCAATATCTCTTTTCCTCCCCATGGAGAAATTCCTTAAAGAACATTTATATGCTTCCTTCTGATTGAAACAATAACTTCCTCCTGATCAAAAGGAACACAACAAAGAATGCTGAGATTAAAGTAAAGAACTTTCACAACTGGTGACTGTTTCTAACAGGCTCTGGTAGGAACTTGCTCTTTGTAGGCTTTTCTTTCCCCTCTTTCCCCTGCTCTGCTCCATAGGTACTCCCTGCTGAGTGATTATCCTGGCAAACAAGCCACGCCAGGCCCTTCCCAGCCAAGAAACGTCAGCCATACATAACGAGGTCCACGCCAGCTAAGCCCAAGTGCTGCACCACAGACACCCCAGGTAGCCACTTGCCCTCGGCTTTCCCAGCCTTCAGAAGCCCTCCCAAAGCCCACGGGATGAGCGCCCTGGGATGGGGGAAGCTTACAGGTGCTGCTTTCCCAAGCTGAGGAGCAGAAACTCAGCCCCGTTGTGCAAAGTGAACTCTGGGATCTCTACCAGCGAGGGGTGGGGGTGGAAGGGAAAAAGCCCAATCCTCCTTTCCCATGCTTTCTCCAGATGGTGTGAGCGCTGCTTGAGCTCCTGAGCAGAAAGGGGCCTCCGAGAGGGAAGCTGCACTCGGAGCCCCACATTCCCCCACTTCTGAAGCCTTGCCATGCACGAGCACTCGATGCTAATTTAACTAACACGTTTGGCATACCAAAGCTCCTCGGGGATACTCTTTATTTTTTAAACATGTCAGGCTGCTGCAAGGCAAAGCTTTCCTGTCCCGCTCGCCTGCACTTCTTTCTTCACACCCTCAGCCCTCCTGCACATGCTAAAAGGCATTACTGCTGGAAAGACAAATTCAGCTGAAAACATCCTCCCAGCAACTCTTTTATCAGCAAAAAAAATCCACGCTGCAGCTCCAGATGTAGGGGAACCACCCCCATTGAAAGGAAATAAAAGGAAATACTAAAAAAAAACCCAAAAATGGAAAAATAGATATTAGATTGCTAACCAAAAAGCAACCTGAAGTCCTTGCTTTGAAGGGACACTTAATACATGCTTTAAATTTGCATCTGGCAAAAAGGACTTGGCTGGCCACTATACCACAATCTGCACTTAATTTTCCAGAGAATATTTGTTTTCCATTAATGGATATGTGCCATGACAACAAGTGAAATCATCCAGCAGAGCAGTTATTAATCTTTCTGACTGATGAGTGAGTTTAGGACCCAGGGACTGGCTGTCAGTGAAAGCCTGGTCACAACCAAAGATATTCCTCTGCCTGCTTGTCAGGATTAAACGACAGTATTTAAAAAAGGGGGGTTGAGGCTGGATAAACCCTCAGACACTCTATCCTGCGAGAGTAAATCTGGGACTCGGTTATCCAAGGCCACATTATCCCAAGTAAATGTAAAATTATGCACTGGGCCTCTTGCCACAAAAGAGCATCAATTCGTCTTCGAACATTTGCTGAGCTATCAAAACCTTTATGGCAAATGATGCATGAACTGCCCTTACAGGAAAATGGAGACAACTTGGAGGAACAGCATTTTACCACTGCACTGACACTAATGGCAGAAGTGGAGACAGAGCAGTCCCTGAAAATGAGAGTAAATCCAAGTGGTATCCGCCAGACTGGCAGGAGACGAAGCTACAGTGTCAGGAAGCGCTTTCAAAATAAAAGCTGCACACAGGGAAGTAGCCACAGGAGCATTGCTAGCTTGGAAAGGCACCATGGAACCTGAAAGCACTCGGTGTTGTGCAGGGATGGTGCTGCAGTGTTAACAGCCTTTCTCAGCCCCACCATGGTTACCAGGATTCGTGGTACTTACCACCTCCATGGGAGCAAGATGCCAAAAAAAATGGGCAGAAAACATCTAGATCCTCATGTACAGAAAGGGGAAACAAAGAGCGCAGCAAAAACATCCCTCCACAAAGCTACCCAGGGGCTGGTCAGCTCTTCCACGTGGTATGGGGTTGATATCATTCCTAAGGACTTATATTAGATGAACCTTCAGTTTGCTCAATCCCTGCTCTCCCAGACCATGCCTTATGTTACTGGGGATCAAATCAACCAAGATACAGCCTTTTCTGCTGGATGAAAAATCCCCGTGTGAAACAGACACTTTCAGCTTGCAAGTTCCAAAGGGTGATCCACACCACTAGTCACCTGAATATTTCTGTGGACTGTGGTCCTGCAAGGCTAATTTTAGCTGCTGAAACTGCACTTAAGGGAAGATACTTCATCCCATCCAACAGATGAAGTCACAAAGAAAAGAGATCTACATAAGAACACAAGAAAATGGATATACAAGATGCATGTATTTCATTAGAAAGAGGAAAAGCCTAAAAAAAGCCATGAGGAACCGCAGCCCAGGAGATAAACTCTGTGTTGCATTCATGTTAAATGTCAAGGTTTATACCACTGCATTGAGTGCTGTTTGCTCATCACTTGACTTTACAGAAAAGTCTTAGCTTAGGGACCCTTCTTCACACCATCACGTCCCCTCTGCCATGAAGATCACTTGGCATAAAAAGAGCTGGCAGCAGACTAGGTTTAAGAAATTGATTCTGAATAAGCAAGGGCTCAAAACAATCTAGGTGTTTATCAAGTAAAAGTTTTACCAATCTCAATTTACCTAACTTCCAATTACCACATTCTTTAACTGCACTAACAACACTAACAGAACAGTGAGAAGCTCTTCACATGGAATAGATGGTTGTTATTTTACTACTAGTTAGGAAGTCTACTAAAACTCCTTCAGAAACTTGAGAGCAAAGCTGAAGCCTTCAGGTGGTTCCTGAGAAGCACTGCAGTTTCACTTTTAATCTTCCACCAATGATTTTAAAGGTATTTCATTTTAAAACTTCATAGTTTCAGCCCACAGAACAAAGAGCTACAGCTTTTGAGCACCTCAAGAATGCAGCTGTCTTAATCATTGCCAGACTGAGAATGGTTTACCTTAAAGTTAGCTTTTACCAAAAGAAAGCTTTCCCTTGAATATGCAGTGACTTGAGATAGTGATAATAAAAGAGAGAAGAGGTTAAAGGAGTGTGGGAAGAGAAAAACGTTCACCCAGAAGAACAAATGAAGCAACCTGGGCTGCTGCCAAAGGAGCACTCATCTCTATTTATTCCATGAAGGACGGAAATCATCTTAGCAAGAAAAGAAACTGCTGTGGGATAGTGTCATGCCTACACTACTTCCTACATCACTTTTTTTTTTCTTCCAGACTTCAGGACATTTCTCTAAAAAGCTTCTGTACTCACAGATGATAAGCAGCTATGCCCTACCAAACTAACTGATTTTTTTTAATAATGCTGGCAAAACAAGGAACACTCTGACCACCTCATCAACTTGCTCTGAACATGCTGGGTGTTCAGAGACTTGATTTTCAGTACTTAAAAAATGCTGTATGAGGTGTTTGTTGAGATACTTGGGTGTCTCAGGATGCCACTCATCCCACAGCCCCTGCAGAAGGGTAGGGAACACAGCCAACCATGTATTGGCCAACGTGATGTGGGGGGAGGATGTGGAAACCACTGCTGATGTCAGCACTAAACCATCCCTATCTCCTCACGGGGGACAGCCCTTCCCAGGCCAATTACTGTGCTCAGCACTGTGGAGGAGCAAAGCTGGGCAGGAAATGTGCTGTGGAAGAGGCTTTTCCCACGGTAGTGAGCTGAATTCTCTTCCATCAGGGATCCCTCTGCAACAGGGAAGAGCACCATGGAAACAGAGAACAGGTTCCACTGTCTCATCCCCTTTTAAAGACATCTCCCAGAGAAAGCACACTGGTAAGGGAGGGCAGTAGATGATTATAGATATATTTAGGGCGAGTCCACACTGGAGCAAGCAATATAGGCCAGCACTTTGCCTTTAGCTTTTTTTGGCTATTGGCTTTCCTTTCCGGAAAGCAGGAAATGCCAAGGATTGTGTCATGCTTTTTTTTCTGTTTTTTCTCTAAAAAACACCTTAAGACAATAAATACAGCAGACACATTAGAATAAAAACAGATCTGCAGCTAAAACCTCTCCTAGCACGACTCCATCGCTCAATTTCATTTACCAAGTTGGTTAAATGAGCAGGCCAGTTTCCCCAACACTCTCTACCTAGGCATGGGCATTACACAGTTACTTGGTATTAGAGCTGTGAACTAAAGCCACTTTAATTACAAATGAGTGTTCACACAGGCTTTTAATGTAGTTTAACTAGAAGGGCCTGAATTCAGTGTAGTTTAATTCACTTTAGTGCATTTAAATTGGTTTAACTAATCTGTTTTGAATTTATTCCTCCAGTTAATTGAGATTAATTTCTCAAGTGTTAGCAACAGCTAAGAACAAGGCTAGGTTGATTAAAGATTCATCACGATTTCCTCCATCCTAACATTATGACCCCTTATTCCATAATTAAAGACTTTCAACACTGCCTTTATATTTGGTCCAATTCACAGAAGCCAGCAGTGTAGAGGCCAAAAAAGACACAACTTGGTGATCCTTGGCTTATTGCAGCAGCCAACTCAATAATATCACTGACAGGGTTTTGAGAGCTATGGTTGAATAATACATAGCTCAGGTATGTCTGCACACCTCAACTTCCACAGGTTACACAGGGGCAGGTGCTAGAATTCATCAGAGCAGCTCATATCACACACCAAAGAGAGATGGAAAGCACAGAGTAGAAAGGATTTGCTTAACAATTAGGTTGGCTATCTTTTCCTGCCCATGAATGCAGATCTAAGCTGTGCTAATCAACAGCGAACACTGGAGTCCTGTTGGGTTGAAGTCAAATAACAATCCATTTATTCCCTTAGTTGTTACCAACTCAGCAATCTCCACCTTACACAGCAAGGAAACATTCCCAGAGGTAAGGGGGTCCTCTAAATTGGATGTTCTTATCCCTGGTTTCTCCACAATGCTGGCTGAAAGCCTCTGTGCACTACAGCGATGAAAAGAATGAGACACTCTCACCAAATTCAGTTTCCACTGACAGGTCCCCACAGACTAAATCTTTATTAAATGAGGCTTAGCTCAGAACTGGCAGCTTGTCAAACGAGCATTCTCGCTGAAAAGGCGGATTTCCTTTCTGGGGATTCTGCAAATTCCCTTGCAGGACTCCAAAATCCCCACCACCATGGATGCATCGGTGTTCATGCAGGTCTTTGCCCCAAATCCCAGACCAGAAAAATGTGTAAGGAATCCCCATGAGAACAGGCCTTCAGCTCCAGAAGCTTATTTCTTCCTAGTATTCCCAGTTGGACAGCCATTAATTAACTTTATTAAAAGGCAAGAATCAGATAATTATTTGGGATATTGAGGTGAAGAGCACCAAAAAGGGTAGCTGGAGGAATTTGGCAGGTATCCATCCACACTCAGCTTGCCCAGCTCACCCATGGCAGATGCACGCAATTCCACCAGATATTCCTTTCCCACATCAGGGTGGCTCACAGATTCCCACCCAACAGTGGCTCCTCTATTTGAGGTCTTTTAGAAGCCACTTGATTTCCTTGGTTAGAAAACTCTATCACCCCTTGATGTCTTAAGACACACGTTCCTCACACAGAAATTTTCCAGCAAACTGGATAATGGAAAGAAACCCCATGCTATAAAAGTATGAATTTAATGCTCCTACAACTCGGGGCTAAGCAAGCACTGCCTGTATTGCCTGGCTCGTGCTCAAGTGCTGTGTAAATTCCCATGCCAAGACAATTCCCCATCCCCAGCCCTGCAGCAGGAGCTCAGCTATGCTCCTGCAGGCCTGGAACTCCCTGAAGGCAAGACATGGCACTGCCTGCAGGCAGGGACCTGGGCACACTAGCAGAGCCCAGCACCTGAGTGAGGCAGCACTGGTGTTTTATAGAAAAGAAAAAATACTAAAAAAAAAAGCAAGCAGGAAACGCTTAGGCCTGAAGCCCAGTGATTTAATCCAATTTCCACCCTTTTTTCCCTTCCCCCTCCTACAACGTGTGCTCTCAGATACAATACACTTCATTTAGAGGGGAAAAACATGATCTCTCCTAAGTGCCTGTCCTTACATTCTATCAAGCCAAGTGCTGGGACACTGCTTTTTTAAAATCTATGATGGCCATTCATGCTCTGGCACAAACAGCAGCCTCAAGGATTTTCTTCCAAGACCCCAGCTGTACAGAGTCTGTGCTTTACTCCACGTTAGCTGTCCTTCAGCTATTGCTGTTCCTTATGAGATTTGGGTTTCAAACCCAAGTGTTCATCCCGCTCCTGTGAATTTTAAGAATTCCCCCCAAAGATTCAGCCTTCCAGTAGAGGTAATTACATGCATCATCTTCAAGTCTCCTTCTTCTGCAGAACCTAAACCCTGTCCTTTCCAGCAGACATGGCACCAGTTCAGATTAAATGCAGTATTTAGGCTCACAGCAACTTCTTGATCTTCTTAATCATCTCTTAAAACGCCAACCAAATCTGAACTGATCGGCCACTATGGAGTTTGAAGACACTGAGCCCAATCCTCAGCTCTGATGTCCTGGCAGGGAGGTCACTGCAAGCTGCACACACCAGTCATCAATATTTTGCCATTTCTGTAGGAAGGGGATAAACGAGGCACTGGGGAGGGAGAGGGAAGAGCACAGAAATGAGCAGAGCCACCCCAAAGTGGAACAGAAAACAAGTACTTGTCCCAGTTGTGGAAACTTTCCCCAACCCATCACCAGGGATGTCAGTCTTTCCATGAGCATGACTGCTGTAGATAACGTGGCTCTGCTCCCTTCTGCCGTTATTTTGCATTATTTTGAACTTGCTGGTTTGTCTTCAGGCACCATTTTAATCCCATTTATGTCTTGAGAGTTTTGGCGCTGAGTGTCTACAGCTGCACGCTATAAACTCGAGCATAACATTGGCTGCACTGAACCGCAGAAGTTACACAGAATAACAGAAAGAGAATCCAAATTGGAATGGAAACTCTTAACATCAACTTGTTACTAATGTTAGACTTGAAAGGCAACTTAACGCTGCCTTTTTTTAATGTATACAACTTGTTCCATATCATTAGCACAATGAAGAGGTCTTTTTCTAAACTGCAGCTATTAGGAAAATGTCTAAGTGAGAAGCTCTAGCACACACTTTGGCATTTGGAGGCACCCGAGTTTAAAAAAAAAAAAAAATTAATTAGAAGGAAAAGAGATATTTTCTAGCCAAGATTACAAACCCACTGCAAATGGCTTCATAAACTGCTTTTATTAGCACTGAATGGACAGGAAGGTAAGTAGCAATAATTGGCCTTCTGCATTTATGTGTCAGTGATGGCAATGGATCATTTTGGTATACCCAGGTGTCTTTGACAGGGAGTTCCACATCCCGTTTGACTTCAGGTTGCAAACTGAGCACAGTACTCAGAATAATGAGTGAGAAGTTCTGGAACAACATGAAAATAACAGGAAAACAACAGAGCACTGGGTGTCCATAACATTTACCCTACCCAGCTTCAGTGGCATTTGTCTACCCAAGCGAAGCAGCTCAAAAGGCTGTTTACACAGCAAACACTTAGTGCAGTCCATAATACACCATAAGCCTACTACAGGGTGAGAGAAGCAGCACTCCTGATTACATTAGCAAGTGACACTGGTCTGGCTGCCCCGAGGACTGACCTCTGGGAGGGGATAAAGAACAAAATCAAAGGCACACTGCCCTACATCTCCAAAAAGTCATGGCCTGCTGTGCTACAGCCAGCGGCCCACATGACATCTTCCTTAAAATAATTTGTATTTGAAGGCAGCTTTAATGCAGTATGTCGGTCATGTGGAGAGGCCATGAAGAGCTGGGAAGGGGCAATATCCCATAGGGACAGCTTCTGTAAGTTGGGGAAGGGAGAACAGAGACCTCTGACCCATCTATTGACTGTGGACCTGCACTGACCTCCTTGCACAAACAATGCAAACGTGCCATTTAACTGCCAGACACAAACAAGTGCCACACTTCTCACCATAAATTCACTCCAAACTGCCTCTTTCAAGACTGCTACAGTTAAGAGTTTAAAAAAATAATTAAAAAAAAAAGGGGAAAGAAAGGGAGGAAATCTCTTCCTTCAACTTAAAACTGTACCTTTCCTTCCCACAAAAGAGGCTTCTTTATGTGCAGGAAACATTTACATATCAAGTCTTCCTTAGTTTTATTTTGGGGTTGAGTTGCCTTTTTTTCCTTTTCTTTCTTTAAAGAAGAAAAAAGCTCTCAAAAAAACCCTCAGGGACAAAAACTACCAATATTCACTATTGAGAACCTTCAAACCCATGAAAAAAAAAAATACCATAGAGAGACTAACAGAGGAAGCAGATCAAAAAAAAACTATCCAAGCTAGCCAAGACCCACCACAGTCACAGCTGGAGCCCGTGTTTCTGCACCACTGACAACACTGGGAGCGTCATTAACCACTTCTCCTCAGCCTGTGCAAGGGAGGCTAGGGAGCTAAGAAAGGCCTCCTGCAGGCTCCTCGCCAAACGTGAGAAGGGATTAGGGCCTCCTCAGGCTGCTGCCCTGAAGGGAAATGCAATCTGAATTGTTCTTTGCAGCGCAGAGCTGCAGATGGTCCTCTCCAAGAGCAGCATTCCACTGAGTGGTCACTGCCTCAGCCCTCTGCTTATGCCCCCCAACATCATCCTGATAAAAGGGGGGCACACACTTTTTGAATTCACCTCCTGCATGCCATTCCTGAGTGAACAGGGGCTCAGTTAATTGCAGATGCACTTAGAGAGTAAAACCCTTGCAGCCACAAGGCAAATCTGATGCCCCAACACATATCCACAGAGGGCATCGATCTCACTCTGTGGCTCTGGTTCTGAGCAGCACTTCTTGCAGTTTCTTCATTTCCCCACGGGGTTGGGGGAAGAGGGGAATCTGTCTCTTTTCAACTGTTTCAAAGCTGTTTAACTCTCTTAGGGTTTGCCTGCAAAGCTGAAAGCTGTTATGGACCACTGGCCTAAAAGAAATTTAAAGTACTTGGTTTATATCAACTATTTAAAGAAAAATACACCTCACTTTCAGCTTCCTTTACCACCAAGTTTGGGAATACATAGGACACAGGGCTATTTGGCTGTAATAGAAGTTACATCAGTTAAAAGGAGGAGGTGTTTGCCCCACTGTGTCCTAATAGGATTTTTCATTAGTTGCTTTGCTTTCCCAGGACATACACATCATATCCACTAGAAATCAATGCATTTTATAGGTAATTTAATACACACACAGCCTGCCTCCAGAGATCCTATTATCCTGCTCATGAGATCAGTGCTGGTAGGACTCCTTGAGTTCCTGCACTGATATTCATTCATTCAGCAATTCTTCTGAACCACAGAGATTTTCAGGAAAGTTCCCAGAGTTCTCTTAGAGCTTCTGCCTGCACTTATGTCATGGCTATATTTAAAGAAGGAATCCCACTAAAGTGGTTTATAACATGCTCTGGCAGGACAGTGTAGACAGAGCTAAATCCTATTAAGCTACTTAAGTTGCTTTCCCCCTCTGAAGTCATCTGTCAAATGCTGGTCCTAGACATAGCAGCCAACTATCAAACTAGCTTATCAAGAGTCATGCTTAAAATACCAAACAAAACCATAAAATGCAGTCACAACACACTTGAGGAAGAGAAACTGGGGCAGTGTGCTGTTCCAGTAACCTCCTGGGATCCCAGAGGGTGGAGAAGGCTGCTGATTAGCTTTTCATTACACTTAGATTGTAACCCACTTGCACACCACTGGACTTTATTAAAGAAAAAATGAGAATGACTGTGTCTTTAATGTTAGCCTTGACTCTTCTGAAAGGGACTGTATGGACAATACATGAATGTAAGGCATACTTTTAAAATAGAGATCACACTAACGGGACAGGAGGGGGTACCTGAGAAAACAAAGCACCATTCAGCCTTAACTCAGCACCCCACAGAGAAGGGGGAAAGCAGCATTCATGGTTATTTCATCTCCTTCCTCAGTAACTCAAAAATAGGCACCACAGAGCTCTGAAAGGTTAATCCCCATAAATGTTAAATGTCCACATTTAAAGCTCCAGCTTTATAACATTCACTCCACTATGTCAACGTGTCACTGCTGCTGTGTCAACATGTTACTGAGATTTCAGAGACAAACCTCAATTCCATACAATAGTAGAAAACAATAGGCTGTAAAAGACCTCTGGAGGTCACTGTAGTGCAACCTGCTGCTTAAAGTAGGGCTTAATTTAATAGATGGCATTGCTCAGAGTCTTGCCCAGGGAAGTTTCAAGGGTCTCTAATGCTCGAGTTCCCAAAGCTTCCCTCAGCCCCTGCTCCAGCATTATGAAGAAAAAAGCTCAGAAGTGACTGCACCCATGTTCCATTTCCCATTTCAGTTTGAAGTTGTTGCTTGTCCTTTTGCAGGGCACCTCTGAGAAGAGCCTGGAACCACCTTCTCCAAGTCCCTCCTTCAGTTACGCAAAGGCTACTCACAGATCTGTCATTTCTCCTTCTCCACTCCAGGCTGAAGGGTCCCAAGTATCCCAGCCTCCCCTCACAGGCCAGGCTCTGACCATCTCAGTGGCCTTCCCCTACACGTGCTCTAGCTCATCAGCACTTCTCCTGCACTGGGGCCCCCACACCATGAGGCAGTTACACAGATTTATGCTGGCACACAACTGGAAGAGAGTCCATGCACGTGAAATGGCTGATGACCTCCTTTTAGGGCTACTTTTCAGTTTGCTGATGGGGCTGGGCAAAGTATGAGCCTTCAGAGCTTCATGACCCACCCCACCTGCTGTGGTCACCAAGCACCACGAGGTGACAGATCTCCCCCAGCCTGGCCAGGCGCTCTGCAGGCGCGAGAAACACACCAAGCACCACCAGAGTCTGAGAGAGACTCAACAGCCTGCATGTTATCAAAACAACACCATGAGACAGCTGAGGGGAGAGAAGAGGAAAGGTAGGGAGAGGGACAAAGCAGCCACAGAGAAGTTACATCATTCAGACCGAAAACAAGGCACCTCGGGAGCTATTCGGCGAGCCCAACCGTGCGGATGCTCCTGCGCCCCATTGGCTGCTGCCTTCCAGAGCTGCACAGCAACCAGCCCAGGAGGTGGGAGGCTGCCAGCTCGCATGAGAGCTCCCTGCTCAACCCCTCCTCCGCATCCCCACGGCCCAGCCCGGCCAGCACCGCCGCTGCTCCCGCTCATCCTGCCCGGCTCATCCCAGGATCGATCGCCTGTCCCCAGCCGAGGTCACTCGGGGAGACAGGACCTTGGTTAAACAAATGAGC
Source organism: Erpornis zantholeuca (assembly GCA_013400515.1). Classification (NCBI taxonomy): domain Eukaryota; kingdom Metazoa; phylum Chordata; class Aves; order Passeriformes; family Timaliidae; genus Erpornis; species Erpornis zantholeuca. The sequence continues at coordinate 12,059 of VZTN01017925.1, forward strand.
AGCCACACCAAGTTATCACATCGAGAGTATAGGGTAATCACACGCTCTATCTTCGTCCACAGCTCGGGTTTTCCTTGACAAGCGGGAAGGGAGAAGTGCAGAAATAAGGAACGGGTGAGATGTGCAGCTGTGCTCGTGCCTGACACAGCTCAGAGAAGTGCTGACACCCAGAAGGGATTAATACTCCTCAAAGGCAGCACAAGTGCTGCTTCTGTAGGTGTTTCACTCCATTAATTTAGGAAAGTGAGGGAGGAAGTGGTCTCTATAGAGAGAGCTACCCAGCCTCAACTTCCCTATGAAAGGGCTCCAATCCCAGGGTTCTAGACCACACCAAAGTTTACAACAGAAGATCAAAATTCTCAGAGAACAAGCAAGAACAAGTGGAGAAACTGGCATCATGTGGGAAAGCAACTGATCCAGCTGCTGGGCTCACCACCACAGCCACAGAGCAGCTCATGAAGCCTGCTATGGATGTGGAGGAGCAAAGCTAGTTCTGCTGCCTGAACACCATAGCTCACAGCAGGAGAGCTTGTTACCGTTCCCCTCTTGCACAACAAGCTAAACCAAGCCCCCATTAGATCCAAGCAAAAATTAATCCAAGACACAGAACTCAAATGCAATGATTCTCAGGGTCTAGCACAAGAAAGGTCTCGAATTTTCTCCATCCAGACCCCAAGTCATTATCTTCCAGGAGCACTCAGAGCCAAGAAAGGAATGAACTTCTCTGCCTTATTTCCCAGTCTGTGCAGGAGAAGCTCATCTTCTGAACAGTCACTATTGATCAGGTGCATCTTCCCAGACAGTGAAGTCCCACAGTGCTCACTCTGAGCTTGCCCCACTCCTGGAGTTAGCAGGGGGAAAGCAGCAGCACCTCCTCCTTTGTGCCATTACACAACTGTACTTACATCAGCTGTTTATGCAGCCAGGAACACCTACCTGTTTCCCACTATTTATAAACCGAAATCCAAACCACTGCAGAAACAACTGTGTTTTGTGTCACTGCCTGCCCTAAATTGCCTGCCCCTCAGCTGATCAAACAGCACCCAGGCAGATGAGAAGCACTAGCATGAAGTCAAATAGATAAGCTTGGCTCCTGACGACCCAACTCTGCACTGAAATGGGAGGCCCTGGAGCAATCCACGCTGCCAGCTCTGTTGGGGATAGAACAAAGAGCAGATTTAATATCTTAAAGACAAAACCCACAGATTTCCTGCACGCAAACATACACACACCCATTGCTGCTATGGTTGTCTCAAACAGGGAAAAGCTCCAAGAAATACAGCACCTTCAGACACTTTCTTGTCAGAGGGGAGTAGATCCTGGCAGCCTACTCAGTACTAAAACAATGTAAAAGTTTTTGGGGACTAAGTGTACAAATTTATTTCAAAGTCTGTCACATCTGCTGTTGGTTGCTTTGAGCAGAACTACTTGTAAAGACATTTGATAAGCAGACAGCTAAATATTAGGTTTCTTTATTACTTGGCAGTAGCCAGAAAGGTCTGTAATCATTTATATGGGCACAGTTCTCAAGTTTATAAATGACTGTTATTTCTGAATCAACTTACTTTCACTGCAACAAGAAAAAAAAAGAGGTAAAAAGCATAGTTTTAATAAGTGAGATCTCCCAGTTTTGACAAAGTACTACTCTCCTCATTAACAGCTGCCACTACATATGAAGGTGTCAGACTTTTTTCTCTCTCTTCTCCAACATCACAGCTCAACATTTAGCAACAGAAGAAAAACAAGAAAGCCACCATGAAAAGTTGTGACAGTTGAGCCTGTGATGGGTAGTGTGGCTCTCCCTGGGCTCAAGCAATCACTCACCACATCCCTGGTGTGGTCTCTGAGCTGGAGACAATGCCACTCTTGCCAGCACAGCCAAGAAAAGGAAACAGTAGGTAGCACAGCTGCTTCCAACACCTGTCATTTACCCCATCCACAGAGGGAAAATATCCAGGTTTTCCTCCATTTTCTTCTCCTCTTACGAAAAAGGGCTGTGAATCCCTATGCCCTCAAGTGAGACTGACTTTGATATCCACTACACAAATAACAAGATGTGTTGTTTAGGTGAACTATCCAGAGGTCACCATCTCTCATCTGACCTGCTGGAGCAGTGAAGCACAGCGGACACAGCTCCACACTAACAAGCAAGGCTATTTCTGCTGCTCTGCTTGACGATCAAAGCTTTTCCTTAAAATAATAAGATCCCAGGGGCTCAAAGACCAGTTTGGTAGCAGCTAAGATGGGGAGAAGACCCTTCCCTTTCAGGATGCTCAAGATGGAAGCAAACACCACACAAGCTTTGTGTTAAACTGATGCACGGCAGCAAGAATGCCTTATTAAAACCTGCAACTAACTTAATCAAGGAATTCTAATATTCATAACTGAACTTAAAAGCACTACCCTCTGGGATACTAGAGAATTTCCCCTCAAAGACTGTTCACCTCATTGACAGTCATGTTGCTTTTCATAATCTTGTTCACAAATTCAATCAAGCTCCAGATAAAATCTAATCAAGTTGGACAAGCTGAATTGCAAGGGCTGTCGTTTCAAGTCCTTTAACGGGAGGTCAGCTCAAAGTAAGCCTCTGATGTCCCAGGACTTGAGTAGGATTATTTCATGTAGTTCATTGCTGTAGGCACCAAAGATAATTTTAGCTCCCCAAACTATTTTTAATACTCACTCTAGGGGAGCACTTGATCTCAAGACAAGCTAGGTTTAGTCTTCAGTCTTTTTTGCTCAAATCCTTAGCGATTTCTCCAGGCACAAAAGTGGCTCTCTCAGGTATAGAAAAGAACAGCTATTCACAAAACTTAATTATTATAATTGTTCTTCAACTGAAGTTCATCCCTCTGGAAAACATCACCATCCCTGAGAACTACTTCTAGTCTGGAGATACTGACCCTCCCAAAGCAAATATAAAAGCACCCAGACTGCCAGGGTAAAGTATTAAGGAAGGCCTCATAATTCACATTTAAGACATGCTGGTCACTTCAGTCTGTCCTCTGGAGACACCCTTTTCCTTTTCTTCTCTCCCATCAACTGAAAAAAACAAAATTTAAGCCATAGTCAAGATTTAGATCCTTTGGCTACTCCCCAGCAAGTAGGCATTAGGAAAAAATTACTCCCACAAAAATTAAATAAGAGAAGAAGCCCTTTTACAATTATTCAATGCAGACTAAAAGATTAAAAAGCATCAACATAACTTATGATCTTGAAAATAAAACTCTTAACTCTTTTGAATGCAGGCTGATATTGTAAGAAAAAAAAACTATTCAAGTGGTTCTTGGTTCTAAAGTTAACTTAAAATTTCATCCATGGAGCCCAGGAATAACTGGAAAACACTTAAATACCATACTTGACCATGTCACATAGGTGACACTGCAAACCAGTGTGACTGGGGCTAAAGCATGTCCAGCCATATCCCACACGTGTGGTTGTCACCTGACTGCCTTCCTTCATCAAGGACATAAAAATCCTTATTCAGACTAACACACCTGATGCAGATTCAAGGCAACTCTCTCAATGAAAGTAGTGTTGATGAAAAAAATGGTTTCATAACAATGTCAATGCAAATTGTATTATAACTAAAATCTTATGAGAACACCATTTTCCCATCATCATACTTCCATGGATAAAAAGACAATGACTGCTCCCACTAGCCAAATTCTGAACACTTGAAGAGTAATTATTTCTCAGCTACTGAGCAGATAAACAGAATTACCAAGTTTCCAGCCAGCAAGCCACTCCCCTTCCTCTTGTTCAGCATGTGTAGCTCAGGTCATTTCCGACTTTGATTCCAGCAGGAAGAGCTATTTCAGCCAATGCCCAGAAATAAGAAACCCAGAAACCCAGACTGACTGGCTGCACTGCATTAAAAAAGCACTTGGAAAAAAGGCCACTGATTAAAGGGAGGCTGCCTTTATCTCCAACACACCAAACATCTAAAAGGATGTTCCCTCCCAGACACTTCAATCTTGGTTCCCTTCCTCTTTTTTTTTTTTTTAAGTAAAGTCTCTATAAAATAAAAGAAAGTGTTTGTCCATTTAACTGTTTATCCAGCCAGCTTCAAAATTAAATTCTACCCTGTCTCCACTCCAGGTTGGTCCCTGGTGACTACCTCCAATATTTTACATAACAACACATCTTTCTGGAAACTAAGCTCTAGGGAAAATGAAGAAGTAAGGAAGCTCGAGCCTATTTATCAGGCTTGACACTTCCTATCGGAATGCAGCACTGGAAAACCATTTCCCTGACAAACGGATGGCACAGCCCTGCATCTCGCTTTCAACCTCATTACTCTTCTGAAGAGCTACAACTCTGAAGAGGGCTTCAGACTGCAGATGGACTTGCAAGAGGGGAGCTTGCAGGGAAGGTGGGGACTGGAGCTCCATTACAGACACCAGCTGAGCTCCAGGGCTCTAGAGACTCACCTGTGCCACTGCTTGTCCAGCTGTGAGGTGGCCTCACACCCCCAGCTCAGACACTGCCACACAGAATGGCCACATCCCATTTCACAGCTCACATCCAAAGATTTCATGCACATTGGTGAGGAGCAGATGCACACACACCACCCAATGAGAGCATCACATCACAGATTATCTACTGCTGGAGAAGGGAAAAACTGATCTCCTGCTCACGTGGCAGCAAGAACAGCTCAAGATTGTTAAAGTGATGGAGAGCGTGGTCTTATGGGCAGAAAGAAACAGAGAATAAGCTCTGAAAAGGATGGGTTGATGTTAGCACTTCAAGAGGAATATTCCCTGCTCAGCTACAATTCTGCAGGTCACAAATTAACCAGAAATAAAATGCTATTACAGATCCCTTTCACCAGCAGGCCAGTGGGTTGCTCTATTTGCTCTCAGCATTGCTTTTGAATCCAAACCAGAAAGAAGCCATAAAGGGCAGGAAGCAGCTCATCTATAAGCCAAAACCAGAAGTGTGTTTTTTCCATGATGGTTTAAAAAAGCTATGGTTTAGAAAACCCTATGGGGTCATATGAAGACTGAAGTCAGCCAGCAACCTTTTATTTTGTTCCTGAATTCTGCTATTTGATTCAGCACTCCAAGATATTCCAAAAGGGAGATTCAACACAAAGCCTGTCACACCCCACACTTTTCCACCCAACTCTTAGTGCTGAAGCACTGTGAAGGCACAGGGACTTTGTTTCTATCCCAGGTTTATGCCAGGCCAGGGATATAACAATTCATCTGCCATGAATATCTGGTCTTTCATGCCTGGATCAGAAGTTCAGTCTGGCCCACTGGGCAGCTGTTCAAGCACCCTGGCCTCTGGCTAGCAGGAGTGCTCCTGGGCATGCCAGGCCGAGTTACACTGTAACTGGAATCAGACCTGCCTCTGAGCTGGTGTTAAAACCTGTTTCCAGCCTGGCCAGCTCCTTGATTCAATCGCTGAGCAGCCCCAGAGTGCAAAGTGTTCCAGCCACCCACCTGAACCACGACCTCAGGAACCACAAACTTCCACTTCACACAGGTATGGTTAGGGTTAGAAGGTCTAAAGCTGTGAATTTTATTAGGGACAGAAGAGTCACATCAATGTCAGAATTCCTCCATGCAGGACCTCAGATTAAGGTGCCGTTTACACAAAAACTCAGCGTTGAAACCCTAATTTTGCATTATTTCTCTGCTGATGTCTTGCCTGTAGGTGCCTATCACAGACAAACATCCATGTTCACAGCTCAAATCTAATTTTAAATCATGCTCAGTATGTTAGAATGCAGTACTATCCATTTCTTTATCTTGTTCAACAAGCAATATAAATGTATTTATTCCAAATGGGAGCTGAATTCAGTTTTACCAACACACACAGGTCTTGGCGCTGCAGCACTAACACAGCAGTGCCATTCCATGGGAAATCAGGACCAAAAAAAGTCTTCAGTGTCATTAAAAACTAAAGGAGACTTTGAGCACACAGTTACAGACAATGCCAGAAAAGCGCTGGTCAGAATCTCCCTCCCCATAATGTTTTAAAAAGAAGTTTGCAGCTCCGGAGTGAAACATTTTTCAAAGATTCAGATCACAAGTACAAACCCTGCAGCAAAGTTTGGGCTCCCTATAGCTATGAGATTTCCTGGGGTTTCAGTGTACTCACAGACAAACCTAAAGCCAGTTTGTTTGCATGGATTTCTACAACATAAAGATGTTTGAGTTTGTTTGGGTGTTTCAAAAACAATTTCAAAACTCTCATCCAAGTTTTAAGGAAAGTGACAACCCTAAGTTGTCTCCTGGGCTCTTGAGTATATCCAAGCACCTGCACGTTGCAAAAATAATCTAAATAAAAAACCACCAGCAACAACAAAACACTCAAACCACACAGGACTCGAGAACACGCAGTTTGTCTGGGCTATGAGAAAAAACAGTCTTTCCAAACACAGCACAAGGGAGGAAATATTTTGCAATGCTCCGCAGTTCCCCTAAGAGTGACCTCTTCTAGCACCAGCCCCAGCCTGTGCACTGCAGACTTGGACACCACCAAATCCTTCTGCACTTTACAGATGCAGAAGAGGAAGTGGTGACACTTCAGGCAGCAAAGCTTTCCTTTTAAGTCCAGGATTGAAAAAAGTGCAAGACAGCAGAATTATAAGTTGCTCGATCACAATTCTAGCAGGAAACACTCTGCTCTTATCAGCATTGCTTCAAGACACCCTTGTTATGCTAATCCAGTAACTTGTGAAGGCTGAAGCGCCCTTGATAGAGGACCATTGTGAGAAACTAGTCCTTCAATGTTTGTTTTCACAGCAGCTACATCTGGGGAAGAAATCACTGCAAAGCTTCTACATCTCAGCAGAACACTACTTGGATCAGCCTGAGAGGCAGAAATGCAAAGTCCACATGCGCTGTGGAAACTTCAGCTGCTTAGAGCTTCACAGACCCACACCTTGTAAATAAGTGCAGCCCAGCTCTCTGCCCTGAGCCGTGTGTCACTCAGACACAGCCACTGAGTAGATTTCATTACTTGGGATTGCTGCTCCGATCTGGCCTGGAGCACCAGCGTTAGCACAGCAAGCAGCTCCCCTGTTTCTGTCACACCTGGTAAGCAGAGAGGAAAGCCTTGATCGTGACATGCCTTCAGCTGTTCTGTGAGGACCATTCCATGCATGACTTACATAATGCTCCAAGGTGCACTAAACACCAACTTTTGTCTAGGAAAAAAGTGCACCCCGCAAGCCAAAAGCAAGATTTGTGCCTTTTAGAAAAGGCACTGACTGCAAATTGATTTCCCTACTTGTGACAAACTTACCCTTTGCAACCTTCCACTGCGTATTTCTCTGGGAAATTTAAGCCACTTTGGACACTTGCTGTTGATAATGGAGACTTCCCCCACTTCTCCACCCAGTAAAAGTCTATTCATCTCACAAGTGCAGTGCTGCATTCTGAAAGCATCACATCCTCCCACCAACAGACAGCAGTCCTGGGCCTTTGACCCTGAAAACCTTAAACACATTGAAACCTTCCTTCAGAGAGGCAGCAACACCACTCACTGAGGACAAAGCTATAAAGAAGTAGAAGGAGGAAGTACATTTTCTTTCACATCCCAATTTGGCTGATAGTTCCTCCCTCACAGTGTATCCTGAGCTATTCTTTCCACCAACTCCTTTTTCTCTAGTCTCTTCCTAGGTAAACTGAGATTACTGTATATATTGTGTATATATTGTGTATTCCCGTGCCTTCTCAATGCTACCTTTGGATTAATAACCAATGCTTTCTATCCACGAAGAAGCACAAGACAGAAGTGCTACAGCAGAAGAGCTTGACAGGCCAAGCCCAAGGTGTTGCACAACTACCCAACAAACCTCAAGGGAAAGGCTTCTTCACTCCAAACAGCTGCTGTGGTCACAGCCCCAACACGGCACCTGCACAAGAGCAACCACCAGAGGAGGATTCACCAGCACCTGCTGAAGAAGAGGCTCCAGTGCTCCTGCTCACCAGATCCTCACTTGGCCCTGAGAGGAACTTAGTAAAAGTTTTGGGTTTGTGGGTTAGGAGCTTTTCTCCAGTACGTTCTCAACTCCTGACTGGCAGATTTTGGGTTACAGTGTGTTTCAGAACGAAATCCCAGGAGCACAGGCTCTTCAGTCTGCTGTTTTAAGCCGCACATCTCAGGTTAGAAACACAGCCCACAACATTCAAATGGGAAGTATGAGAAGGGATCCAGCAAAGGAAGAAGAAATCCAATGGACAACAGCCAGCTGCCTCCTCCACTTACTACTCTGCACTCCTCTACTTCAGCTCTTTAAAGCAACTGAGTCAGGAGAGAGTCCTGGCCTGAAAATTCTCAGGAAGGACGATTTAACCCAGCCTGCCACACAACATTCAGGCCACAGCCACTGATAGCTGAGCAGTGGGTCATTCTTGGTATGCACCATCCCTGTGGTTGCTCTGACTTCTGGCCTATCATTCAACACACACCTTGTGGTACCTTAAAATGACTTTTGTATGCTTTCAACATCACCAAGGTTGGCCACTTCCTCTAACAACAACACAAATAGCATTTATCAGTCCCGCAGGGAGTACTTACACAAACTTAAAAATTAAATTAGGCTACTTAAAAACAGCTGTTAGTGCCAGATCAGCATTCACAGGGAAAGATTCCAGAATAACAAATACATGATATCACCTTTTCTTGCTGCTGTGGTTCCTGAAACACATTTTCATCAAATCTACACCAGGAACTGGTGCTTAGTTACTTATTTGCTATTTGTCTGCTGTATTTACTTTTATTCCAGTGTCTCTCAGTTCACTGCTGCAGCTGGATGGACTTTCAGCCACCTTATCTTGACCAGTGAACCACATTCCTTGGCTTTATAGCAACCTTCAGTGCTAATGCCTACAGTTACCTTCGTGGCTAACTTTGCATTTGCAAACAGCTTTTCTGAAGCACCAAATACCTTGTTATATGTGCAGAGCAGCAATTTGCCCTTTTGGAACATTATCTCAAAGTGGGATTCACCAGTGTGTAAAGCAGAAAACCCCCAGGCTAGCTATGAACTCTCCCATAAAGGTTGCCACAAAAAGGAGCCAGGTGTATCATTTTGCATTTGAGTAGTTTTATACATATTTTTAAGCCAGGCCTCCCCCATACATTCAACTTGCACTTGAAATATCTCAAGCTTGAGATCCACCCTTCCCTACAGGAAATTTTTTTACTTTCTCTTCTTTATAGACTGGTATTTTAAGCATCATCTGTGAGTGTATTTTCAGTGAGCATCCTAATCAGGAACCTGCCCCAGTGTGGGACTCACAGGGTCTCTTACTGAAGCTCATTCTCTAATCAGGTGGGGTTGTCAGACCTCACTGATTGCAGGACCAGCAGTAAAAACACAATAAAAAGAGGAGAGTCATGTCCTCCTCAGCAATTTTGTATCACTACTAGCGATCAGGATCCTTTTCCACAAACTCAGCTCTCTAAAAACACCATCGCTACAAAAAGTAGTTCGGGCAACAATAGAGAGTTAGAGCCGCTCTGACCGAGCCCATTAAGATTAGTGGGAAACATTATCTTGACTCCCAACCTGGACAGAAAGCTGGATCTTTGACAAGAGACTTTTCACAGCACTTAAGGGCTGGCAGCAGTTGCCCAGAATTCTTCACCCTTTTAGCAGGTGTTAAAGCTCCTGGGAGAGAGCCAAGCAGTGCTTTTGACTGACTGAAGCAATCGAGTCATTCGTTACATCACCCAAACACTGCAAAGAGTGAGGGCAATTCACTAGAAAAGTTTTGAGCAGCCCCATGATAAGATACCCTGAAGCCACAGACCAAATATCTGCAATAACTCCCGTGTTTTCATGCTGCTTTTTATTGAATGAAAGCAAGTGGTGCATAAACTGCAGAACAAAGTAGAGCGGAGCAGCTGCTCAAACACTCTTACAAAGCACTCAGTAACTGTTCTCACTTAAATCTATGCAGCATAAAACCAACTACAATACCACTGGCAGCAACTGTGTGCAAGTAAAGTAGTTCTCTTTCCTTTATGGGTCTGCAGAAGAACATTACAAGACACTGTTTGTCTTCTCTGCAGAAAGAGCTAAAGACAGAAGCTTTTGATTTTGCTGGTTCTTCCCATCATCTTTGATAATAAAACAGCTTAAGTTTGTACTAAAAGAGAGCGCAAGCTTGAATGTGTATTGAGAAAGTATTTTAATTTAACTCTACAGACAGCATTAGTGGGAAAAATGCAGTACTTTATCTCAGACAAACCTTACCCTCTGCAGTCTGGAGGATAAGAGTGTCCATGATTGGGAAGTGGAAAGAAGGAAGGCAAGAGATGGCTAGAATGTGTCCCTGGTGCCTTCAGGGTTTTAATCCCATTAGCTGAGACAATGCAGCCCGGTGCACTTGCACCTAGAGATCAGTAACAGGCTCTCTATAGGGTTTACCTTGCCTTGCTAACGACACAGATTCACCTTCTTAAGGCTTTGTAGCATTAGTTTAAGGGCACACCACACACGTGAATCTGTGCCCTTCCTCCTCCCCTGTTCTCTGGTGACACAACCCCCGGGTGCCACACACACACATCACTATTTGCGCGGCATTGCTCCACGGTAATGAGGGTATTTATATGAGGGGGCCCTTCCTTCCCAAATTCTTTGTGCCTCCATCCTGCCTAGGTGCCATAATCCTGTTTGTGACATGCTGGTTGCTATGGAAGTGATTGTACTGTCACTAGATTACACCCTCAGGTGGAAAACATGTTAAGGGAAGACACATGAACAGGTTTTTGCATACATTTAAAGACACAATAGTGCAATCCCACATGTAATGACTAGGAGCTTTAGCAGTAGCTTCCAGGCACAAAATATGACCATGAGGGATAGCATGGCATCAAGTTTTCATTTGGTTTTCTCCTAAAAAATGAGATTTTTTTTCATTTTCCTGTCACTGGCTGCCGCTATTTAATTTGAGACAGTGCCCTACAGCTGAACAGTACAGTCCCAGTCACTTTCCCAGGCCCCTGAAAATACTTTTGCATTCAAAACACTATCTCTGAAGATCAGGGAGAAAGAAGTGACAAGATCATGTAACCAGGCTCCACAACTCCAACTGCCCTTTTGTTGATTACTGTCTTTTATAGAGCACGGATTTAGAGAGCAGAAGCAGGAGAGACAGATCGTCTCAGATCTGACACGCTTGGTGAGACGCATGACTAACTCAGCTTGAGCCAGCAGAGCAGGGCAGCAGACGTGCCTGGAATGTGTAACCCCACTTGGAAGCCTTTTTACCAGGGGCACAAGCTTGGGGGGTTATCTGGCTGCTGCCTGGATGGTAAATACACAACAGCAAAGAGTGCAACACAAATAGCCTAAAGACCCCGCTCCTTGTGAGCAGAGAACCACACCAGAGACAATTTCCTACCTACTGAGACCCCACTCAGCAGCAGTGGAAGAGCTTTAGATCTTTACAGCCAGGACTGTGCAAGAACTGGCACCCCAAGTGCAGCACTGATGGCCACGTGCAGTGGCCAGCACCATTCCCCCAGCTGATGGTGTGTGCACACACCTGAACACTTCCTCAGCCACAGCACAGCTCCAGCCATCAGCTCACTCATCTACATCAGCTGAAATACTGTCCTGGAACACAAAGAGCCGCTCAGACCAAACCACAGGTGTGCCAAGAGCAAGATTCTTATCCCAGTATAGTTAATTTTTTGACTACAGAAAGAACACACGACTCGCAGTTAACACCAAGCTTGTCCCCAGGTACCACTTCCTTACTGCGGCATTAGAACAGCGCTGCGGTTCTGTTTCACACGTGCCCTGCTCTTAACAGGAAAGAAATAGTCCTTACTGAGAATAAAGAAGCCCTCAGCCCTGTTTATAGTTAGCCATATTCACAGCACAAGGCCATGACCACGCACTGACCAAGGTCTCAGTGCAGCTACAGAGAAAATACTCAGGAACTCTGTTTTCCCAGGAGACATGACCAGTGACTTGCTGGAAAGCAACAGCATGTCAAAGGCTAGTTGACCACAAACTCAAGGATAAAAGCCTAGTTGCTCACATCCTCGAGGATGACAGCCTTGTAAGACTAGCTTTAGTATCAAAGAAATGCTGACGGATGTGTTTGTGAGTAGGAAGTAAAGAACTAAACTGCTGGTGAATCCCATCTAAAGGCACAGATGTTAGAAAGGAAGCTCAACATTCACTGCATCTGACAAAGCAGCAAATTTCAGTTTGGCAAAGAAAAACAGACATGCCTGGTTTGAACTTGAACCTTGATGAGCATTCAAAGCCTAGCCTTGACACTGGTTCTTTCTTAGGAACCTTGTATTTCATTTATTGCATCACATAATCAAGACCACCCTTGCTGAAGCCAGCACATTTAAACCAAACCTAATAACTAAATTAGTGATGGAAGTCCTGCCCATAGGTTATACTGCAGAACTACATTTCACCAGTGGTATTTGTCACTGCTGTGATCCAAGAGGTACATCTCCTCCCATCAGCAGAAGATGATTCAGATCTATCCCCAAAAATGAACTTGGATCTGCAGAGGACATTAAGAGATGGGTGAATCACGGGCAGATGATGTCTAGCAAATAACTAGTAAATGTATTTAGGACAGGAATAAGACAAGCAGCCATATCTGAGAGCAACGTTTTCTTGAGATCTAAATTAACAGCGATGGAATACTATAGCAGCCAACTGAATTTTAATAGCTGTAACAAAATCCACACAAAAAAGGTTGAAAGGGCACTGCAGCGAGACACACGTGACCCAGCAAGCAGTTGCCTCAGTAAGAATTTGAGACATAAGATACAAGTACAGAGACAAGAAGAATTAACATGCCAAGGGGGGATTAGGGTAACCAGATCCCCATACCTTCTCATCATCCTCTGCTGGGAGAGGAGGCAAGCTCACAGCTTGTGCCTTCCTCCTTCTCCCATAACCTCCACATCACCCGAGGCAAAAGCTAAGCTGCACTAATAAAAACAGCAGAGCCAGCGTAAACTGTCCAACCTCGTTATTTACACCTCAGCAGAACGCTCCCAGCACCTACAATCATTCACAGGCTTCTCCAAGAGCCTCCTGCTAACACCAGGACCTTGGAAGCACCTCCCAGAGCACCGTGTGTCCCCACGGAGGATTCTGTCAGCAGCACCTGACGTATTTTATATTCATCATCTTCAGTTTGCCATTTAATATTGAAGCATTTAAAATGCCGAAGAGCTCGTGTTTGAAGACGTTTTTAGTTTGCAGCAGGTCAGGCTGAAAAAGCTCAAAAAAACCCAACCTCTGCAGTGATCAAGAGGTTCACTTGCTAGAGTACAAAACCTGCCCCAGAACATGGTCTCCAACACCAGCCAAGAGCCTCAGCAGGATATTTACCAAGTTGTACTTAAGAGATTGAAAGGCAATTTTAACCTTGTAAAAATTTGCTGCTTCTGCTAATTTGTCTATTAGGGTTGATCCAACATTTGTTGTCTAACCTGTAGGAATTTTAAATATATACATATATAAGGAAAGGCCAGCAGACCCAACATATTTGACCTCACAGCCCAGGGATGAAGCCCTGTCCTACCCAAGTTCCAGGCACTACTCAGTCTCATAAACCAACAATAACTCAGACTGTGTGGGGAGAGGATGGGAAGGACAAACAGAAGGCAGCAGCCACATTTTGAAATACAAAAAGGCACACAAGAAGTGTTGTACAGTGGTTTTAAAATAGCACCCTCATCAGAAGTAAAGACTTCTGTTTAGCTACAGAAGTGTCAAACAAATCATTCCATCCTCACTGGATGTACTATCTGTGCTTTCCACTAAAACCAGACAGAAAAAGACCCAAAACACAGCTGATCCATTTTTTCCTGCCACCTACTCCAATTGAAACAGTTTCCCTCTTAAGGGAACATGAACATTAATACTTGCCATTGCCTAGCAGCACCTCTGATCTACTCCTGTGCAATAGCTCCCATTTTCTCAAGTCCAAAGTGTTCCTTCTAACCAAACTCAAGTTAAAAATCCTAAGGAAAGAAATACTAAAAAAGCATACCTAGGTCTTCAATCATATCTGTCTAAACCCAGTGGCAGCCAGTTATCTCCATCCCTTGCCTTTTCCAAGGTCTGTGCCTTTCTCTGGATTGCTTGCACTTGACAGCCTGTCAGTCCAATGCTAAAAGGAGATCATATTTTCAGGGTCTGCCATGGCATTTGCAGGGATCAGAACTACAAGTGGAGATGCAATAGGGTAGAAATAACAAGTCCTTCCCTGAAATCCTTTCGGCCTTCCCCCTAGTTCTCCTTCTGCCAAAGAAAAAAACCCATGAGCATTTCAAAGGTACCAGAGGCAGCACAAGCTTCTCTCAGAAGACCCCAATCATCTGTTGCTGGGGGTCAGCTGCACGAATTAGTCCTGAAAATTACATTGCTTCCCATTTCAAAAACAAGAAGAGATTACAAAATAATAGAAGTCCACTATTGATTTTCTTCCCCCAGAAGACTCAAAAAAAGCACCTGGTACTTTTCATTGTAGAGTACTCAGCTATTCCCTAACTTCCCAAAAGCAAAATGGGCACTGTGTGCAATGTCTGCGACTGTTCTTGTTGCATTTATTCCAAAAGTGTAATTCCCTCGGGTGCTAAAGATTTAAGACAATATTCCATATAAAGACAATATTTTCATTAGATTCTCCTTCCTCTTTTCTCTCTTTGAAAGTTACATTATTACACCTCCCAAAGGAAAAAAAAATATTTATAAGCAGGACAGCTCCACCCTTTCCTCTTAGTTCAACACCAAAAGGCAAGATTCAGCCAGAGGTCAGTCACAACACACACTCAGCTGCTTCTTTCATTTCTATGCTCTATTTCTACCCAAAACCAGACCTAAGAAGAGTGCACCACATCTGCATTTGCCAAAAACCCATGATTTCTGCAACTGATGCAGCACAGCTTATTACGGCTGCAAACGTTCCCGGGCTCTGATAATTATAAGCCCATGGCTGGGTGTCTAATTAAAGGAGGAATGAATTAATGAGTTTTACCAAAGGCTTTTGAGTCACCATTATAATTCTCACCCTTAATCGGCTGCAGGACACTCAAAGGACACCGTGAGCAGGATCAAGAGCAGAGAGGGGGGATAAACCACCCCCAGCTGATGCTTCTCCCATCACGTTCCTCTCCAACATGTCACTGTCATTCAGACCCCGACAGCCAGATCAAACCCAGCAGGAAAACGCCAGGGCTTTTTGGACAGCTGAATACAAAAACGCTTCCTGAAGCTGCCACAAAGCACACACCAGGCTTTGAATGCCGAGAGCGGCGAGATGCCGGCGAGAGGCTCTGCAGAGCGCTGACTCCGCCACTTCCATTCATCCCGGCCCCAGCCCCCACCCAGCGCCAACAATTACAGTTCAGTCTCAGGCTCCCAAGGAGGCAGAAATTGAAAACACGTTTTCATTGAAGCACAGCTTGAATTTCATGAATTCCATTACTCCCGACTTTCTCAGCATTTCCTGGAGTGAATAGTGTAAGAGCAGGGAGAAAGGGGATGGGGCGGGCCATAGGTATGGCAGCAATCCTGTGTCACCCCTCTGACCATGCCAGCCCGAGAACAGGCTGGAGGCACTTCCAGCGAGGATGCAACAAAGGACTGACTATTCCTAAACTAAAGAAAATAAGTACATACTAACCACGAGTTTAGGGAGGAAATAAAGAAACAACCTGCCGTAGGCCTCGGAACAGTAACAGCTACAGGCACAGCCCCAGTGAGAAGTATTACAATTTCAGCCAGCAACAGAAAGCATGTCTTTGGCAAACAGAGGCACTCTTAGCTCCTATAGCAAGTGTCAAAATCACCAGTTTTATCAGCTACAGGAACTTGAGCACACTTTTGAACTGCAAGAAAATTCACCCCAGGGAAAAAGCTATTATAATCAGAGAAAACAGGTAGCACCGAGCAGTTTTTCCACATGTACAGTTGTAACACAATCAACTTTGGAATTATTCAAGCATGCTAATTAACACCCTATGGATAGCTTTGATACCATTAGCAATACTTCTAATGGCTTTGTCACTGACACCGTCTTCCCTCTTTCCCCAACCCCAGCCTGGGCCTTATCTTAAGGAGCATTACATCATCTACTGCACCAAGGCCTCCTTGTAACAGACACTATTATGCAACTGAAGTGCCTCCATTTGGATTTTGGCGTTATTTTGAATTTCGGGGTTGAATAGAAGGCTTGTTTAAATTCCCTGCATGAGCAGCAGCATTTTACAGCCTGAAAAGGGTGTCCGTGCACAGACACCAACACTGGCATAACAACGTGTCTGAATGTGTTACACATTTGTGGAACAGCCATTCCCCACATTCCCTTTTCCCCTTGTCCAGGAATAAGTCCCGCATTGTTAGGGATGATTAGCAATATCTTTCATCCCTAATTTCACACTACAAAGGGCTTTCATGTAGATGCACGTGTGGCACCATTCTGAGCCATATCAGCCAGAAAAAGCATTTAGTACTGACCGAGGAAATCGCAATCCAAGGGTGCAGCTCCAGTTTAAGTGAAGGTGAAGGGGAGTGTCAGCTCCTTCCCTGGATGGTTTCAATGCTGCTCTTACCACTGGCCAAAAAAACACTCGTTTGTTAAAGTAATAACTCAAAAGAGGGCTTGGCACACATTACATCTGCTGAAGCAAGCAACCTGATAAGCATGTGAAAGCACACATTATTGCAAATGGTACCCTCATCTCCCAGGGCCTGGAGAAGGGAATGGGCTCAAGTGTCCTGACGGAGTTACACCAACTGCTGTGGCCATGAATTGCACGCTAACCTACTTTCCTTTTTTCTTGCAAGAGAATAGCCTCGCAGCCTCAGCACACAAATGACTACTTTGCAAAAACGTGCACATTTGCAGCTTACCAAACCGTAAAGCTCACAATTACAAGATCAGACTCAAAAACTATAAGTGGCTCACTACGCAAAAATCTAAAAAAAAAAAGTTTGAAATGAAAGCCTTTGCAACATGAAAGCACTGTGTGTTTTGCTCTTTTCTAGTTTATCTAATATGAAGAAAAAAAAACATCAGCATGGCTCTGCCCCACAGCCACTATTCACTAGATACCTGGAGACCCTTTCACCATGCAGCAAAAGTAATTTCTGGTTTGAGAATAAATGTAACCAACTCCTAGTTTTTCACCACTGCAACACAACATCAGTCACCCCTTGAAGTAGAGGAATGATGACTTCTTTGCTTTTTCAGACTGTCATATGAATGCATGCCCAGGACTAGAAGTCTTGCATGAACTTGATCCTCCTTGATTTTAGCTCATCTGTCTTGTTAATCACAGTCATCAGCTAGAACAAAGAACTGGTAGGATGACATACCCAGAAAGTACAGACAGCCTTGCCAACAGAGGAGCAAGGTTACTGAGCTTGGATACTATTATTATTATCTCCACAGCATACATCAATAAGTCCCTGAGTATTTGGAGTCTTATTCATGTCTTAAAAGTGATAACTGAGGTTCAGCACAAAAGGTAATCCTGATATATTCCAAAAATACTCAGGTCTCATCTGAATCTTTGAGCAAATAAATTCCCAGACATCACGTCCCTTCCCCCAGCTATGGGAATCACATTCAGTTGAAAACAAGCCAAGTTCTCCTACTCACTCAAGGGGAATGGGAAATCTCACCATAACTGGTGGAAAGGTTACTACTGAAAGTTAAAACAGAAGCAAGAAGAGAACTGACAGTCACCAAGAGGGTAATGCAAACAAGGTGCTGACTCCCCTCCACCCCAAGAAAATTAAGAGTGAGCACCACCTTACTCACTGCTTGCTTGCAGCCACCCAAGCAAATTCACTCAGCATCAAAGACCGTAACAGAATGACTTCAGGAGAAGCTTTGGCCATCATCGTTTTGCCTCTGGCACACCCATCCTCACAGGAGAGTCCCCTGGAAGGGGTCACACCGAGGTGACCGGGCAAGCTCTGCCACAGCACACTCTTATCAATGCAAACATCATTCACTCTGGACTTCACCCTTCAGTAAGTGCTGGTGGGGGAAGGGGAGCAGGAGAAGAGGGGTAAAATTAACCTTGTCCTAGAAGAAAAAGAAGAGGGAAAAAAAAACCAAACCCAACCAAATAAAACAGAAAGAACAGAAGAAAAAGACAGATATTCCAAAGGACTGGAGGGTGCTTGTTCCTCCAGCTGTCTGTTCTGAAGACACATGGCAAGAAACCTCACATAACTCCTCTCTCTCATACTCAATGGACAGGTTTTTGTTTACAGGTTCAAAAATAAATATAATACCAACATACAAGCAAGAGATCAAGAAGACTTGTGGCACAGCTCCTTAATCCACATTCAGATCCTTGGGATTAAGCCAGAGAAAGCACCTGACTTCCTACCCTTAATCTCCAGAGTCATGCCTAATGGGATATGTTCTTCTGGGTCAGAATTTCTCACTTTCCCTAATAACGAAAAATAAAGAGCACTAAAAATCCACACCAACATCTGCTTTAAGCACTGGTTGCTTTATTGGATCAACATTTAAACAAAGGCACTTTGTTAACCTGAAGACCACAGATGTTCTTCCACTCAAAAAGGCATTAAGAATTAAGAGGAAAAGAACAAAAAGAAACAAGACACGGTAAGACTGATTTTGCTTACCCTTTTTCTCCAGACTGCTGGAGATCAGGTTTTGCAGACCAGGAGTCATATGGTGTTGCACTCAGTAGATAAAAACAGAGGATTCTCAGCAAGACTAATGTTGTACAGGTGCAGAAGCACCAGGGTGCCAGTAGCTGGCCACCACAACCAGACATGTTTTAAACTGTGGTTCTACTCTTCCAGCCCAGACCACCACGGTACCTTCAGAGCACCACACACTGCATAAATGTGTCTATAGACTAGGAAGCTCACCAGGCTGGGCACCAGATCTTCTCTATGCAGGGTTAACACTTTCAGGATCTCACCCAGAGGAAGCGAGCGTGGTTTACATCTTGGCATCTCCTTTCCTGCATGCCCCACAAGGTGTTTCACATTTCTCCAAGACACCTTTTTACCCCTGTGTACTCTGCTAAAACCATACATTTAGAACAGTCTGGGGGTTTTTTGACTAGAGTAAGGTAATCTACAGCCAGCATTTCCAGAAACTGTCAGTTCTCAGGAGACCATCTGAAAACGTGGCAGCACAGCATGGGTCAGCAAAACAAAGCAAGGCTGTGGACAGAAAGCTGGCAAAAGTGGACTTTTTTCCTCTCTGCATACCATATGCTGCCACATGACTGGATGTTTGCACAGCAGAAAACATTGTATGTCTACCTTTGGCAAAAATCAGCCATCAAAAATTGTCTTCATTCTACATTTTTGGTTATTCATTGTGATGCAGCTCCTCAGTAAAGGCTCTTCCAGATCAAACAAGAGTCAGAGTATAGCACCAATCTGCTGATAGGAGGCATTACTGCATGGTTACTCATGCAGCTGAGAATGATGAGTAAAGGGAAGAAGGAATTTACCAGCAGTTTTTAAAAAAATAAAAACAACTTCAATTTTGTCAGAAAACATTGGATTCTACTAACAGGGGTCACTTAACCTTTCTGGAAATACGAGCAAACTAGTGCTAGGGCAGGATAGCTGATCAGACCTTGGAAGAAGTCCATCTATTCTTGAAAGAAAGAAACCTTCAGTCCAACCCCCTTAAGAAAGGCACATTACCCTCTGACTTTGAGCCAACTAGACAAAAACACGTCATCCAACTTGACTAATACACATGTTTCCAATTTACAGAAAGACTCTTGGTTTCAAAATTGAAATAAGATGCCAGTACAGTAGAGGAAGTTCTAAAACAATCTCTATAATCCAAGTTTTTTGGCAGTTTGGGCTCCATCATGTTTCTCCAGCCAAGAAATATTTCCAAAGATGACATTAGCTGTTATGTGTAGGGAAACAGCCTCACAGAGCCAGAAAGTACCTGACAGAATTAATTCCTTGCTGAACCTTTGGCTATGGGTTCAAACACACATGCCTTGGATTAGTCTGCAAGCCAAAAAAAGGGAAGGATCATTGGGTTTACACAGCACCTTTGCCTGCTGGATCCCTTCTCAGCACACGTACAGAGGGAGAAAAAGAACATTACGACACGAAAGCACTGACAGATGTATGATAGGAAACTCCTGGGTGACAACACTGAAGAGAGCATCTCAAAACCAAGGACTAGAACGTGTCCCTGCTCTTATCGATGCTTCCTTCAGCACGATTCTGCATTTTAATTGGTGTGAATCAATCATCAGTCATTTTCCAAAGCACAAACAGCTGCCATTACACCTACTAACCATGCATCTGCAGTTCTGACTCGTACCGAGAAGGCACGAAGTGGTGCAAGGGAAGAGTTTCAAAGACACTAGAGAATTTGTCTTTATTCTAGCCTGACTCACACATAACCTATGCGTTTACATAGGTTTGTGTCAACATTGCCAGTTTCCAGCAACAAAGAAAAAGCAGAAACTCCAGTCAAAGTTCTCTGTGGCTTAGCTTTTACAGCCTCTTTTCTCCTTCTCTATTCACAGGGCACTTCTCAGCCCACAGTCAGAGTCTAGAGCTCAAGTGCTGTAGTCTCATTCTGCCAGTACACAGACACCCTGACTGGAGCAGATATCCCATTACCTGTTGTTGTGCTGTATTACAAAGCTATTCAGCTCTGCTATTTCTTTCCAGCACGTGACCTCCACACTACCTCGAGGCTCTTTACCAACTCTGCCCTGAGAAAGAAAGTGAATTCAATGCCATGCAGTTAAGTCAGTCACGAGTAGAATTACCTACATTGCTAAATAAATTAAACTGGTGATGGTGGCAGTCTCAGGACCATCTCACTGGGCCAATCAACTGAAGTGGAAAGTAAGTGGACAGTACCAGTAAGATCATCATCATTTGTTCAGCAGCAAAAGGCAGGGAGAGCAGGACTGGTATTAGCATGGTGCTCTTAGAAGGAACAGGAGCTCTGCTCCATTTTTACATTCCCTTCACTCCAGAATTTGTGACTCACTACACAATGAAAAGGCTTTGCAGAGCACTGCAGTATGACTCAGATGAGAACACAGCCAGAACAAAGCTGTTCATATCAAGATATTTTCGAACCCAATGATTCATGGGAGGATTAGGAAAAGAACCAGTCTGATAAGATCCTCTGTAGGGAGGACTCTGGAGCAAATCCTGCAAGCAGCACACGAAGGCAGCTCTGATAGGACTCACCAGCATGCCAAACCCCTGCAGAAGGAGGATCACAACCCCAGCCCATTCTACATGGAGGTTCACCTCAATTTCCCCAGAAAAAGGAAGCAATTGGCTGTACTGCTGTCCACAGCTTGTTGTGGTGGAAGAAGAGCATCTGAAGGACATCAGGACACACATACATTTTTAAACAATCTAGTCCAGAGGGGAAGGATCTGTTCTGCTCCTCCACACTCACACACACTGTTCTAACCTCTTGCAACAAGATATGCTGTGGGAGAAGATAAAGGGTAAAGTAATACCAAGGGAGAGTGTTTCAGAGCCCGACTCAGGTGAAGAAGGTATGCAGCCAAAATCTGCAGCTGCACTGATCTCAGCCCTTGGCAGCAACACTGCCATAAGCATTTCTCATGCTCTCAGACAAAAGGAGGAAGCCCTGGTAGGTTGGTACACAATGGCCACAGCCGCCTTGAGACAGCCCAGTGCACAGCAGGCGTCCCTGCTGCTCTGGCCAAGGGTCTGCATGGGAAGAACAGCAGAGGCAGCCACTGGATCTACATCCTGCTAGACATTCCCCATCACCCGGGAAGACTTAACAAAGACCTAGACTTCAAAGACTGGCAGTGTGTGCTTATCTGCCCACCTTCAGAGAGGTTTCAGGGCACATTCACTCAGCTGCTGCTTCAGTGGAACAGCAGCTTGGCACTGCCCTAATCCTCGCTAGGTAGAGGTGCAAAGCCTCTTCAGGCAGCAGCCTCCTCGCCTGCAGCAGCACGTGGCACTGCAACAAGTGACAGGACAACATGTGAATCCAAGCCACTGCATTCCACTTCTGATGGAGTGGAACGTTCAGTTGATGCACAATTTCAAAGCCCATCATCAAAACACGAGTACAAGAAACAGGTGGGTATTTATTAAGAGGTTATTAAAATAGGAGTTTTATAAGGAAAGTGATGTTTTCCCTTGGTCATGGGTTGGGAAATCTTCTCTAGAGAAGCAGCGAGGAATCAGAAAGGGTACATTGTGTCCTTCCTCAAAACACGTCAGAACGGGACTGGACACTGAGCCCAGCTGTATGGCTATTTGTGACAACAGTCCTGCTACCTGATGAACTGAAGTCATGGAGTTTAGCAAAGGTAATCCTTCCTTACTACAGCTAGGGATACCCTGCCCTTACCTGTCCCCATAAACTTCATCTAGCATCCCCCACTGACCTCTCCTCAGCCCCTGGGGAAATCAAATGAAGTGTGTAGTTTAACAGTTCATACTTAAGGATCAGAGTATCAATCACTAATGGAATAGGAAACAAAAATGTACATGATTTGTGTCAGTGAGACCTAAAAAGTAAAGAAAAATAAGCAGATAATAAAATTTAAAAATGGACTTCCTAATTTTGAGGATGTATATGATCTCACCTGCTAAATACAAAAGATTCCTAAAGGTAAGAGGAGACAATGCCAGCACAGGCTGCAAACAGAGCAAAAGGCGCAAATTCATTTAAAAACATAGAATTCAAACCAAAAGGCCTTCAGAAGTATTGAAGCATAAGAGAGCATTTAGCACTACAGTTCCTAGTCCTGGATTAAGTTTCCTTGTTTCACTGCATTAGCATTCATCTATGTGGCTACGAACTCCAGAGCCAACTTGCAGAAGCCACAGCAGCGTCGTTACATAACCACAACACTGATAGCACAGGCTGCATTGCTGGAGCCTGCTCCCTACCCCTCCAACACCACAACCAGCAAAGCTGCTGCTGCTCAAATCATTCTCTCGACGACTGACGCCTCAGTAATCCAGACATTCGAGTTTGGATTTGATAAGATGCTTTCTTGCAAGCTGATGTTAAGACTTAAAAGGCCATCGACTGCTGTGCGAGAAGTCCTTAATATCATCAAGGGAGGGGAGGCAGCTACACAGAAGGAGAACAGCAGAAGGCTCTAAGTGGGCATATGATTACTGTAGAAAAATTATCTGACAAACAAACACAACCCCAGATTGTTGCTAGGAATGCTTTTAAACAATTTAAGTGAAAACTGGTACATCTGCTGTCTATTCAAAAGGTCACCGAGTACTTATTTCACGATAACACACTCCCAAGAAGATCTTTCAATGAACTCTAAACTTCTGATCTCTAGGATCACATATCCCTTGTTTTAAAGGCAGCTACCCTCTGAGGTCATGGAAATACAGTTCAGCTGCTGTGCAGTGTTACATCTGCATGTGGCCATCTTGAACTCTGCTAAGCCGAGGGAACTAAAACAAATTAACAAATTGAAGCCTCAAAATACAAAGTTAGCTCAAAAGTCCCTTGGATTTACGGGTATAAAGATGTTTCTTTGTATCTACCCATGGCTCTTTAAATACATCTCTCACATTTTGCTCTAGCTTCAGTCCTCAGGTCTGTTCATCTGTTTAGAACAAAAAGCCAAAACACACTGCTTGCTAAAGTGTTTTTAATACCTTCTACTTCTAGGATAAACAAGAACTGCTCAGATGCCTTAACCTCCATGCCTGTGTGCATGATAGCAGGCTGTGTATATAGGACACTGCAAGCATGTTGAGAAAAGCAAAATGGTGTTTTCAAAACCAGAGACCGTGGCAAAACGAGGCAGCAGAGTCACTGCAGCTCTGTTCCAAGATGACAGCAGAGAACACAGATGTTGGAGCACACAGATTCACTCCACAATCATTTTAATTACATGCCTAGCCAACCAAGCACAGGATACGGGCTAAGCAGCATTAAAAAAAAAAAAAAAAAAAAAAAAAAAAAAAAAAGCTGCACACAAGTATTCTGCGAGCATCCTCCTGTGCACTTGATGCTAACGCCGCTCTCGTGCATTAAGTCATCTGTTTTCCAGAAGGCAGGCAGCCGGTTTTGGAAAGGCACTGCTGGCCTCGCTGCGGGGCTGGCAGCATCAATGGGGATGGTCAGCGGAGCTTGCACAGGACTGTCACAGCCGATGGAGGGCTGGGGGGAACGCCAGGGGCACCAGGCCGGGACGGTGCCTTCGCCTGGGCAGCGCTGGGACCCGGCCGGGGCACCCAGCACGGCTGGCTCCTGCCCCCTGCCAGGGGTCACTCCGCGATGTGGGTCAGCGGGCACGGTGGTATCGGGTCGAAGGTCGAGCTTACTGATCTGGGAGGTCTTTTCCAACCTTAACGATTTTATGAGTCTATAATTTCGCCTTCTCCCAAGAAGAACTCGGGCTCCCGGCGGGCTGGGGGCAGTGGGGGTTGCTGCCCAGCGCGCCGGGGGTGATGCCCTCCCGCCCCAGCCCACCCAGCGAGACCCCGCACCCAGCCTGCCCCGGTCCTGCGCGGGGCACCTGCCCTTCGTGGGGCAGCCACGCACCTCCCGGAGCAGGGGGGGCACGGACACCCACCCGGGGAGCCCCAGCAGGGGCCGCACGCCCCCTTCTCCTCCTCCTCCTCCTCCGGCCAGGCGCGCCGAGCCCCCGCGCCAGCTGCCCCGCGCAGCCCGCACG
>VZTN01017925.1:36900-49275 GCA_013400515.1 Erpornis zantholeuca
CGGGGGTCCCTGCTGAAGCCGGGGGTCCCGCCGGGGCCGGGGGTCGCTGCCGAGCCCGGGGCCCCGCCACGCGCCCTGCGACGTTGCGTTTGTTCCCCGACAAATACCCCGCGTACGCACAAATAGCCCGTTTCCGTGAATCTCACACGGCCCCGCAGTGCTAACCGCGGAAGGTGCGTTTTGGATTTAGCCTAAAACCCGGTGCGGTAAAAGTAATTCGTGCCACATCAAGTGGTAAAGGCATAAACTCGGTTATTATTAGTTGCTCTTGAGTCCATCTCAACGCCCATCCTAAAATCCAGAGGCAGCAAGTCTACCCTTCCTGAATTCACAGGTCATGGAGGCAGAATGTTATCCAACACTCCCTTGACTGGGCACACACATGGCAATGGCAGCAGCGAAAGCACAGGTGAACATTAAGGAGCCACCTCTCACTGTGTCAGCATGTGGGGAAAAATAACAACATAATCTTTTGGATAGAGTCTTGGAATCTCTCAGAATATCTCAAAAAATGTGCAGATATGGCACTTGAAAACATGGTTTAGTGGTGAACGTGGTTGTGCTGGATTGACAGTTGGACTTGGTGATCTTGGAGGTCTGTTCCAACCTTAATGACTCTTGACTCTATGAACATGGTGTCTGGGTACAGGCCCACGTGTGGCAGAGGGTGGGTGTCCACACCTGCCATCAAGCCACATCCCCAACCTCCACACCTGCACCTCTCCCTCCAAAGTAACCCCAAAGCAGACCCAGCCACTGCACGTTCCAGCTCCTGGTGCTGCTGATGACACCAATGACTTCACAGCAGCTGATGCACTGTTCCTTAGCACTGACTTCCCCAGCTTTGCTTGGTTTGCCCAAAACCTGGGGAGAAATCTCTAGAGGTACCCAGGTGTCTAAAGATATGGACGAGCCCTTCGTGTGATTTCCAAGTCTGCCCTCCACCTGTTCAACAGAGAGATGCAGTGCTCTGGTTCAGCTTCCACCCTTCTCTCTGCAGGCAAAGGTTTGGCCTCATCCAAACCCTGACCCAAAGCCAGCATGTTGCTTCATCTGCTTCAAGGGACCTACAACTCTCAGCTTGTTTTGACAACACCATAAATCAGAGCCATGAATTAAATACCTGAATATTTCACCAATGACAGCATCTAACTGCATAACACCACAGAGCTGTGCATGTGGTGGGCTCCCCACAGAGCTACTCACACACCACTTTCCCAAGGATTATACTCTGACCCAGTGGGAAAGGCTTTTCATTTCTTTCTAAACAGAACATGAAGTATTTTTAGGTAAAAGGTAAAAAAAGATGAGTATACCTTCTCAGGGGATCATGTCAGAAACGAGTAAGTATATAAATACTCTGGATAATGCTAGAATAGTGAGGTAAAATAGAAAAGATAACAATAAGGAGCAGTAATCCCAAATTCATTCACTTCATGACAAAGATTGTACTGTTCCTGTTGCTACTGAAATGTATAAAAAGATTTGCTGATTTCTTTTAAAATGAATAGAACGAATAATTTAATTCTTGCTGTATGTATGCAGTGTTAATGCAGGAGTTCCTAAACTTGGCCAGTCTATTCAGACCATCTCCTTGACCTTCAGTCTCTCCATCCCAGAGCTCCCATCCCAGCCCTGCTGCTGCACACCTCACCCATTGCTGATTGCTCAAAGTATTGTCTTTTAAATACCACTCAACATAATTTGGGGATGGAAAGGGAAAAAAAAGGACCATCCAGTCCTCTAACAGACTTCAGGCAAATGATTTTCAGATCTTGCAGGCTTGGGAAACTCTCATCTGTTTAGAATTAGAAACTGTGATGGCCCTTGAAAACTTAAAGAATATTGGAGTGCTGAGTATCCCACTGGAGATAAAAAGGGTAATGCCAACTGGTTGTTCCCCCTAAATGGTGGCAGATCAGTAGACATTATGGAGACACCTCTTTTGCAAGTATGACTTTATTCCTTTTCCCAAATGCAGCCAGGATTTCATACTTCACATTGTCCTGACTGATGCATTTCATAAATAAGGACAGCAAAAATGCTAAAATGGGCCATTTAACCCCTTAGAAGCAAATAAACACATTTTTGCTGATGTTCTGAAATATAACATCCACTTTAATAGCTTATGACTAGGATGGGATTTCCATGAGCATTATTGACACAGCTAAATAGAAGTCTTATCACTCACAAATAGCATTAAGTTGCACGTCAGAGGGTTCAGAGCCACGCTCTGTGTGCACAAGTACAAGATATACAAGGGTACAAGATGTAAGACCTCAACTCCCTCCAGCTTTCTCCAAGAAAAGGGTTTATTTTTCTTTATTTTTCTGCAGGAGGACAGATGAACGCCAGCCAATTTTATTTTCTTCCTTATTATTTTCATTTTTTTTTTCACAGTGCCAGTGAGGATGAAGAAGGAATTATCTTAAGGGCCAATATTTCACCTCGGTTCTAACAACCCAAAGACGAGGAGCAGAGAGACCTCGCTGAGAGCAAGAGATCTCTGCACAAGCCCCTTCTGACACAGAGTTTATGCAGTTTGGCACCGAAATGCTCAAGGCTGGAATCTGTCCTGCAGATGTTACTGTAGCCACGGGCCTCTGCATGGACACAAAAACCCCACCAGGCTGCAAAGTCCAAGTACCTCTGTCAGCAAGTGATGGACACGGGATAGAAGCAGATGCAGCCAGGGCACCGCACTGAGATCTTGTTTGACGGGGCTGATGTAAATCAAACTGAACTAAATGTTTTGGAATAAATGACAGGAAAAGCTGGATGCTGTTCCAGGGGGGTGGGTGTTTGAGGCACTGTGCGGGGCCGGGGGTGAGTGGGAAAGGGAGCAGCTCAGCAGTGCTGTGTGCATGCTCCCCTCAGCCTCCTGCTGCCGAGACAACTGGATTAAATTAAAGTAGAATGAGGATTGGGGACTACAGAGAAACAGAGGCATCAACAGTTTTCATTTCTCCCCCAGAATTATTTATAATGATATGGGAAAATGAAGAGCAGAATGGATTCAGCAAACAAGGAATAAGAGACAAACCACAGGATCCAGCACTAGCCATACTTTCCATGGCACTTCTGCCTGTTGTACCACATCACAAAGAAATATCTGCAATTCTTGGATGTCTAGCATCTCTCATTTCATCCTGTTCAGGTAATTCTTGATTATATGACAACATGTCAGTTATCAAGGCTCTCATGTTTAGATTATAGCAGCCATTTTTTTCCTCCCCACACAAATAGGTACACTCTGTTTCACCAAAGCAAAGTGAACAAATGAGACACTGTCGTGACATCCCAGGAATAAAATCTAAGAGTAAATCACCCTTGCATGGAAAGCAGTTCTACAGTCAAGCAAAGCAAACTGCAAATGTCAGCTTGTTCACTGGTAATCCTGCTGAAAAGTAACCCAAAGAGCTGTATTAGTGTTTGCTCGCTTGCTCTGACAGTGGCTTTGCTGAAGAATCACTGGACAAAATAGGCAAATGAGAAACGTTCCACTTTAAAGATAGCAAAGATAAAAAGACTGGTTTAAATCTCCAAAATAAGGCAGCCAGTGCTGTCCCCCATCCTCTTGAGACCACCGAGCAATCTGCAGAAGCCCTCTGAGAATTTTTCACTCTTCACAAGCTTCAGATTCCAGACATCCCTACTGCTGAAGTGGTACTGGCAATGAGGGCACCTTTTAAAACAGCAACCTCCAACCCCTGGCTTTTCTGGTTTGCTACAAAATTAAATAATTCAGCTTTTAATATACTGTGGAGCAAGGAGTCGTCCCTTGACTGTCAAACCTAATATGTGCTACAAAAGGTTTTAATGAACAATACAGATTTTAAAACAGAAAAAAAAAAAAAAAGAATAAAAGAAGCAAGTTTGTACTCCAAGTGCCAGCAGATGGATGAGTTACCCTCTTGAGACTGGGACTAAGTTACGGACGGTCAGGAGGAGGTCAGCGTGCCTCGGCACTCAGCTGCCACTGCCGGGCCACACCTCCGACTCTGCCGCTCCATAAACTCTGCCCTTCCATCCAGCCGTGCCTCCTTCCCGCTGAGCTAAACTGTGCCTCCATTAAAATTACCCTTCCTCTCCTCCCAGGGCTTCCTCTGTAATTTTCTGCTCAAAGTCAAAGGAAATAACAAAGCCAGGGCTGCTCTCTAGCCTCCCCCAGACATCGCTGCCCCCTCCATGACAACTTGATCTCCAGCCTCTGCTCTTCCCAGCAAAGCCACATTGCCAGGGATATTCCCTGCTGACTTCTCCTCCCAGCTTGAAGGATTTCCCCCAAGTGGAGGCATCTGCAGGCAGGAACATACTTTTGGGTTTTCATTACTTTCTTCTGACCTCCTCCCAGGGACTTCCAGGTTTACACAAAGAGTAGCCACTACCAGGGCCAGCATAAAAAGCTTTAAGCCAGCTCAAAGAAATAATAAGGAAAGGTTAATGCTCTCATTTCCAGTCCTGAGGCAATATTCTCTCTATTTCTCTCTCTCTCATGTTTTAGTGGTCTTTTTAAACTCAGTGAGTTCTAGGGAAATGGGTGGAAGATGTGGAAATCCTATTGCAAAAGCACCTGCCCACTCTTTTCCCCAGAGAGCCACACAGAGAACATTCTATTATTTAGTTAATTGCAAAGAAACAATTACAAAGGAACTTGGCAAACTGTCTCTAATCACAGCAAGACCCACTGCAGTCCAGTAAGTTCAGCAAATTAGCAAATAAGTGAACATAAAAAGGAAAGAATAACACAGCTCAAATTGCACTTTGTTCCTTTGTTTTGTCACTCTTCGTTTCTATTTAATTATTTAAGGTATTTCTTCATAACATTCTGGTACATTTTGTATAATAATGAAGGTTTACTAGCATGGAAATGCAATACGTGGCTATTAAATATCTGCCGAGAGAGGGAAGAAAACTGCCAATTCTCTGAGTAGATTATAGAGAGCCTGTTCAGGAAAAATTTCCAGGTTAGATAAATAGAAGGTTCTGCCACAATTTGTGTAAGTTCCAAATAAGGATTATTGCTAGATAATGGCAATGTGAAGCAATGTTTGTGCAGAACGTCATAACTTGTACTACAGAATTCATGGTCAATCCCATTTATTAAAAGCTCTTCTAATTTTCCAAGCATATACCTAGAGGCCGTTCAAGCACAGACTTTTTTTACAACAGCACTGTAACCAAGTGACAGATTTTACAGTATTTCATCCCTAAAGTCATATTACAGCAAAGACTTTCAAGCTGTGTTACATGTCTGAGGCAGAGGCTCAGCTCTGCAGAGCTGAGGAGGGGAGAGGAATGAGATCTGGGTGAGAGATTATCTGGCTGATAATGAGAGAGGTAAAACAGCCCTTGAGGATGGACATGATGTCTCTCCTGGTTCTCCCCAGACCATTTTGAGCATGAAGATTTCATGACACCTTTGTTGACACTACCAACAATAGAAGCCCTAAAGGGGCTTATGTGGCACCCAGTGCCAAATGTGTGTGAGGCAAAACCCTCCCAAACAGACAGGGAGCTGGGGAATTGGTTCAGGCACAGCTCTGGTGAGGGGAACAACACAATGTACAAATGCTCTCAGGTTTGGAAAGGCCAATTGGGAGAGCCAGGCCATGGGATGGGCCTGGGAAGCAGGGGGCAACTTCATCAGCGGAGTAGACCAGAGTGTAATTCCAGAGTGTAAGAACACAGCAACACTCGCTGTTTGAGGCTATTCCTTCAGCACAGCATGAGGGATTACTGAAGGCCACATGTAACCAAGAGCTAGTGTGCCAAAACCACACACCAAAACCAGGGCAGGCATGGGGAAGGTGATGCCAGCGCTGTCTCCACCAGCAGAGCAGCAAACATTAGAAGGAAACATCAGAGGAACTGATGCAGCACCTGACCAACAACCATGCCTGAAAATCCTCCCCTAATAACCTGGAGTCTAACATGGAAATTTTGCTCTTTGCAGGTGTTAATGACAGCCATTGGATGAAACTTTTTTCTCCCCTTAAAAAGTTTGTATGAGGAAAACAATTCATTAGCTGACAAACCTACCACAGAGAGATGCTGCACAGCTTGCAAGAGTCAAGGACATTCCAACTTCAGCTGAAGACAAATTATGGTTTAATACAACTAAGTAAGAATGTTTATTTGCTTTCAACTGAATTCAAGACTAGTCTGCTTCAAGAAATCATACCAAATTTTTCCATTCAAACCTTGTGGATTACCTCTAAGATTTAAAACTGAAGTTTTTCCTAAGAAATCCAGAGAATATGCCAGTAGAGCAGAGAGGAAAGAATAAAAATAAAAGAAATTTTATTAATATAATCATCAAACACAGATTGTTTCATCTTGTACTCTCATAGTACAAGATGTAGTCCTACTCAAAGGACTCTGCTTGACAGGAGGATGACTGCAGGATTCCCATGTTTTCACAGCAGTTCCCAGGGTCTTCTATTTCCATAAACCAGCACAAGGCTTGTTTAGGGAGTCCTTAAAGGCTTTTTCAGTGGACCTGGAAAGGAATTCTCATGTCCCAGTTCCTTCCAGAGCCACACAAATAGCAACATTAACCCAGGTGAGAGAGATATACTGGCAGTAAACTGCTGAACCCTGGAGTCTCTGGCTCTCCCTCAGCTGCTGCCAGACCAGTTTTTTAAAGCAAAACCCCATCGCCTCTTTCAGTTCCACCAGGCTTTGGTCAGGAACACTGCTCATTCCAGATGGGACAACCTTGAACCTATGCTAGAAGAAAGAAGAAATTTCACACCCTATATGTCTCAGAGCTTCCTTGTTACTGTCCACTCAGGAAATCAGGGATAAAAGGTCAGCCCAGATGCAAAGAGAATACAGGAGCAAGCAGCAGAGGCCAGAGGGACAATGAAAAGCAGCACAAACACATCAACATTTGGTTATAAACTTTATTACAAAATACAACAATTCAAAGAAAATACATTGCAATTGTTTTAGCTTTTCAGAGATCCCAAAATAAATTACATAAAACACTTGCACAGTTCTAAATAATAAAAAGATCATAAAAATTAATGGTGCTTTCATATGCCAAGATTAATCCTTTTCCATTTTGACTACATTAGAAGTTGCCTGTGCAGGGATTATTTTTACAGCTATACAGGAAACAATACAGTTTTCAGGTCTTGATGCCTCAGTAAAGATTTACAGGCAAAGGCACTTAAGGGCAAAAAAAGATCAAGAGAGATAATGTCCCATTAAAGTCAGATCTCTGTACTCACAATCTCTAACTAAACAGTGCTGCAAACTGCAGAAGGTTTTAAGTCAGAAACAGCATTCCTTATCTACAGAGTGGAAACTGTGCTTTTAGATTACATAGGGTACGGGGGAGATTAATTTTAATTCAAGACCTTGACACCCCCACAAGGTTTCCAGGGCTTTCCACAGAAATGTTTGTCAGAAACAGTGTGTTTGTATTGGCAGGTTTGAGCCATGCTGATTTTTACTGTCCTCAGCTCCTTGTTGAGGAAAAATGCCATTTATTGAAAAATTAATGGCATTAATCTTTCTTTCTTCTTTGTGCCACACTTCTTCCCAGACTTATGGGTGCTGGCATTCAGATAGATAACCACAGAACTAGTGCTAGTGTCACTCACTACTCCCTTCAACACATTCCATCACAGTGTACAACAGAGCAACACATAAGGCTAATACTGAGGAGGTTCCTCTTCCTACTGTACCACACCAAACTCCTAATGTCTAGTGAGCATAGAATTATCTTCCAAAGTAAAGATATGAGTCTGAAGCCCAGCTCAAGGTTAGTATCAGATTTTTGATAGCTAGGAGAGAGCAATCCCAAATTTCGAAAGTTTATACATATTTTCATTCACCCCAGAAAATACTTGTTCCTTTTTACCCTGATTTCTGCCTGTGGCTGGGTTATCCCAAGGAACTGTCTCTCCTTTATCCCAGAATTTGTCTATTGACAGTGCTACTGCTGCTCACATGCTCAGGTCAAACACAAGTCCTTCTGCTCTGTATCAACTTCCTAATACTGTCATATTGCTCAGCACAGCACAGTAAAGTAAAAGAATATTTTCTTTATTGTATTTGCTGTTTGTAGGATGACAGCTCGGCAGTATTTGGTATCAGTCTGGGTCCTGACACACTACACACTCTCCCCTTAATGTGTCAGACCTCATCTCTGGTTACTCTCTGGAGAGATCCATGACAGAGTCAGTTACAGACCTGAAATATTATACACAACAACTCAGAGCAGCACTACTTCCATTTAGCAGAATGACCCTTCTTCTTAACATGATTTCCAGAAAATAATAAGATCCCAGCTTCTACCAAAAGGATTCTATCCCTTTTATTTCATGTATATTTTTTTATCCTTCCTGCAGATGACAGTCATGTGACCAAAGCACCAGCAGGAAAAATTTACCCATTGGGAGTGCAAATGACATTCTTCAGACTGCTTTGGGTATGGAGAGCTCCCAAAACTGCCTTTGGAAATAGCACAGGCAGCGTTTCCACCGATGGGATTAAATGCAATCAGCTGCACTGTGCTGCAGCCATCCAGTTTCCTCTTTGGCTGCAAGTATGGGCACAAACTATGATAAGCCTCAGATAGTGCTTCACTGAAATCACAGAACTGAGAGCTCTGACTTATTGGTATGCTGAGAAACAGTGGTGCCTGATTTTTAATTTAGAAAAGCAAAGGTGATAAAAATCTTATATTTAAGAGTGTACTTTCTGTTTACAGGAGACTTTATTACTCTTTGATGACAAAGAAACTATTAGTGTTTCCAAAAAACCTTCACTGTGTGCTTGTAAAATTAAATTCCCCTTTCAATAAGCATCATTATTTATCTAGTTCACTTTAAAAAACCCCCCCACATTTCAATGTCTTTGAAGGATGTTGGTATAACAGTAGGAACTATCCAGTGAAAAAGCACAGTCTGCAGAGAAGATCAGGAAAGACCCCTCTGGTTATATCCTCCACAGCCCATCAGGTCTTTGGTCTTTCCATGGATAATGATATTGTGAGTGCTTTTCCTGGATGCAGTCATAATTTCTGTTACAATCCAACCTCCCACTTCTGTTCCCAAACCAAATGCATGGATTAGGTATGAGCAATGTAGTCAGGTGAACATTCCAGACAGTTCTATCTCCTATGAATGTCAAATGTTTTCACATATTAAGAGTTGACCCTGAAAAACACATGTAATTTGTGATTTTTAAGCAGAAAAAGCACTCACAAGGGAATCCCTTCACAGCACACTCCTGCCCTGACAAATCCAAAAAGCTGATTATGTCATCAGACATTTCAACACAAAACAGAACTACACACATCATCATACACACACGTGGAAAAGGTCAATAAATAAGAAAACCCAGCTGATACAGTAGGCCTAGAATAGCCCTATGACAAAGAAATGGCTTTCTAAAAACCTTTACAAGGTCTGCATAGACTGTAAGTGTTCAGTATAAAAATAAACAAAAAAGATATTAAAATATGATACAGTAAAAATTTTAAATAGTGAAGCACAGATAACAAATACCAGTTGTACCCCTTTGCATACACAGGCTAAAAACTGTAATTATGTCATTGATCACTTTCTGAATAAACATACTCTTTTATTTTTTAAACAACTATTTTAGTTGACCTGAAACAGAACATTGTTTTACATGAAATACCTTAAGGCTTTATTGCTTTCATTTAAATTTGGCAACTGAATTTATAATCCTCATTGTGATACAAAACATAATATTAAATGTTTTGGTTAAGTTTTTAAATCCAAACTCTCTGTGTACCAGGAGGGTAAGATTAGCAGTCAGTCAGTGGCTTTTAGCCATGAGGTCTGCAGAGAAAACACACCAAAGAATTACTCATTTATGGCTGAAATCATGGCAACTGTCATTAAAAAGGGGCTGATATTCTCCCATTTTCCATCTTTGATCCATGCTTGATCTTGGTACAAATAGTTTTGTTTGTGAATCAAATAATTCAAGATCACCAGAGCCTGTACCAAACCTTAGAAGTGGCTGTAGCTTTTCTTCACCTGCAGCAAGGGAGGGACAACAACAATGTCATCGGAGTCATCAGAGTGAGCCTCATCCAGGGGCACAGAGGGAGCAGAGGAGGACCTGCCTGAAATGATTACAGCAAACAAGGTCATCAACAAACAACACTGACCAAAGCAAGCCCTTGTGGCAAGTGTGGTATTCCCTGAACCATTAAGTTTCTGAGCTTACCTGGAGTCACCCAGCTATGGATGACTCTGATCTATCTTTTTCTGCATGGAGCTACTTCTGCTCCTCATTAATGAACCAGAGTGCACAGCAAGGGTTGAGCTGACACACTGACCATACATGAGCTGCCTTAAATCTTTGCAAGGGGTTGCACACACCAAGTAAAGCCATTTGATACCAAAGCCATGGAAAGTCAAAATCAAATATTTATTAAATGGCCAGAAAAGGAAAAATTGACCCAAGCTTAAACTAAGCAGAAAGATCACAATGAGAACTTGACTCAGATATAGATGGAACAAAGGGAAATAGATACAAACAAAGGTAGAAGCTCTCAGTCACTGTCTTTAACCCTTATACATGTAAACTACCCAAAATATTATTCCCATGCTGTTCTACTGTAATGACAATAAAAATAGCGACCACACCATTGGGGTTTTCCCCTTAATTTTTTCTTTTGCTTCTTTGCCATTTTTCTGGATGTGTTTCCAGGCACCTCATCCACTCCAATGTTTGAAGAAGTGTTCAGAGTGTGAACAGATATTCCTGATGATTCCAGTGAACACTGGACAATCATAGAGGTAACATGAACATGTACAAAGTCCCTGACACAAGAAGAGCAGAACCAGCAGCTTATAACCCCTGTGCTAGAGATGTAGGAACTAAATGATGACTGCTATTAATACCTTCCAGCACAATATCCTCCCCTCAGCTATTAATACCTTCTAGCACAATATTCTTCCCTCAGCTCCAGTTATTTTCAGTTTCAGACATAAATTCTCTGAAAAGACTCTCCCAGAGAAGAAAACAAATCCAGAGAACCTGTGGTAGAATGAGGAAACAGGCAAGAAGCCTTAGCCTGAGGTTCTGACCTGAACTGGAGGGCACACAGAGATTACCTGGGGAGAACAGACCCACCATGGGTCTTGTAGTTAAATAAGAGATTCCTGACACAAGAAAAAGATCTCCTGCTATGGAAGAGCAGGCATACACAGACACTGGAATGTGGAATAAAGAAAAGGGCCCAGAAATAGGAAAAAAGTGACAGTCAGAGCCTGTGAATGGCAAGGTGGATGCAGGGAGGCCATTACATTGGCCTCAGCCTACAAAAGCAAGGAAATACACAATTTCCTACTTAAGTGAAATTCTTCTCTGCACCAGTCAACAAATAACATCAGAGTTTTTCAGGGAGATTTATGAGACAGTAGTACTGGTGATATGGAGGAGCAAAGGAACTGCCAAAACCAGGCTGGATAACCAGAAGAAGCAACTCCAAGAATAAACATCCTATACACAAAACAGCTGAATATTATCCAAATGACTCTTGATTATATCCTGCTCTTGATGTACAAGATTTTCTTGTCCTCATTTTCAGTTGATATCAAACTTTATCTTTGTGCTTGTGAAGGGTAAGCACTGACAAGAGTTAAGGGTTATATGTAAATTCACTGTGATTCCAAAAAAGCCTGAAATGAAGTTAACAGTTGCAGCCAGAGTGGTCAGTAATATGCAAAGAGAAACACTGTCCTTAATCAAGACTGCTGTGCATGTACAGAACATATTCTTCCTTCCTGTCACTCCCCTGACAGAACAAAACAAAACACCAAGTTTCACAGACTGAATAGTTAATATCTGTTTCATTTCATGGGAAATAGCAGAAATAGCTTTATAAAATCTCCAGGTTCTGAATGCAAGCAAAGCAGCACTGAATAAAACACTTTTTAAAATTAATTTTTTCTTTTCCTAGAAAATACAGAGACAGCTAACCTGATGCAAACAATGAATTACAAGTCTGCAGTGCTAGACCAGGATGAATGCTATACATTCATTCTAGCAGAGGTATAAGGGTTTTTAAAACACATTTTCATCTTCCCCATTGTTCTTAAAATAATGTCCAAAGGGTAGTGAATTGAAATGATTTATTGCAATATTAGACATTGACTGAAAGCTTAAGATCATTTTAAGACCTAGAGGTCATGAAATGCAAGTGTGGACTTGGGACAAATGAAGAAAGAACTTGTTCAATAGCTGCATGATTTAAAGCTAAAAGAATTTGATTGCTTTTAAATCATTCAGCTGCTCAACAAACTCCTTGTCTCATGTCCTTTCCAAGCTGCAGGATGACCACTGAAATCCCAGTTTCCCATCAAACCCCAGTTTTGC
>VZTN01017976.1:8152-21035 GCA_013400515.1 Erpornis zantholeuca
TGGGGTTTTGTTTGTTTCTTTGTTATAAGCTGTTCAATTGTCAGCCCAGCTAGTTACCATGCAATCAAAGGGAATGTAGAGTTTATAAAGTCTGGTTCTGGTTGACTCTTTAGCAGTAGTGGAATCAGGGCTGGGGGAGGCTGTGGAGAATTATATAACTGCAAAACAAAATATAATTGGAGTGACATTTAATAAAATTATGAAATAGACCAATGGAAAATTAGAGGTAAAGAATGGCAGGAAACGTACACAAAATCTGATTCTGTGGAAGGCCCTTTCTACAGCCATCCTCTTTTGACAGCACATAAAGGGCCAGATCCTCAGTTGGTGTTGGCCATCCCTCAGCTGAAACAACAGAGCTGCACTGATTACCAGTTTAGGCTTTGACACAGCCTGTCTGACTTCCAGCTTGCACTTGGACATCTGGTAATACCTATATGGGTGTAGAACATAAACATATGCATGGCAGAAACAGGAAAATGCTACAACCTTTTCTTTTGCAAAAATAAAGCCTGGCAAACACATTCAAATCACCCCCAACAACCAACCAACCAACCAACCAACCAACCAACCAACCAATCAACCTGACAACCCTTGAATCCTACCATTTTCTCTTAGTATTTATCCATGCAAACTTCTGCTTACAGAACATTCCTAGAAAGAGAAGACAAATCTTTGCAAGAAGTGCTTGCACCAGTCCTTGTGTGTGCTTTTGTGTAGTGACTGTGAACTGAGTCATGCAGTGAGCCATGAATTGATACCATGTGGGATAGGGAAATGAACATGGACGGTGGGTGATTGGTGTAAAACAGCCTTGAGATAACTGGCATAAAACCGTCAATTTACTCATGCTTTTAGGATTTAAAACAATGACTAAGGAGTATAATTCTGAATTCAAAGTCTGGTCAAATATTTTCTGAGCAGAAAAAAAAGAAAAAAAAGATGTAAATATTTGTTGAATTTGTTGAAGATTTCTGTTTTCATGAGCAATTATGTAATTGTTTTGCAAAATTTGTTAGAATCATGATTTTGTAGAAGAACACAGTTTAAAATCTGTATCAAAACAACTTTTGCAGAGAGATTTTTACTCTACTAATGTTCCCAACATTGTTGGCTTTGCTTTCAGGAATGGTTCCTCTGAATTCAACAGGACCATTTATGGAATAATGAATATAGGGTATAATTCTGAGGCTTCAGTAAAAAAATGTTTCAAATGCTATCACTGAAAACAGGTGTGCAACATCAGGTTGAGACAAGCATTGCAGACATAAAGGGGTGTGGATCTGCTGTGATCATTGCATCCTCTATACTTAATACAATTTATTATAAACTCTTTTGGTCCTGTCCATGCTTTTAACATAAATCACCTTGTAACAGTAACATTACAGACATGCTGCTACTTTGTCTTAGGATGTTGCTTCTCAAATTTAAGATTTTTCTCTTATTTTCTCTGAAGGTGAATATTAAGGATGGATGTCTGTCTTTACCTGGTCATAAAACATCTGTGCCCAAGAGTGATGTAAAAGTTCTAAGAAAAATCTTTCTTACCTGCTTCATTGAGATTCCCTGAATGTCATTTGTTAGCAACTTTTTGCAGATATGAATAGGAAGCCTGAAAACAGTCATGTGCTCAACTGCAGAGGCAAAAATTATTTCAGAAGAGACACCTTATGAAAAAATCAGTCTTTCTAGCACAAATAGGTGTGAGTTTACCAGAAGAATTGATATGGGTGTCTAAAAAGTCCATAGGCTTCCTATAGTGCTACTTAATACACAAAAATTGGCAGTCACAGAACACTTTTACAGTCATATGGTTGCATTGCTGCAGCATCTTCAAAGTGTGTTGATCTGCTCATGGGTTTTCAATGTCATCCTTTGCATGATCATGGACAAGTATGGCCAACAGTGTAGGATGATACGTATGTTGCCTAGTAGCATCGATGCAAGAAATATTCTCTATAGGGAATACTTGCTTAAGGCCTACCAGATTCAGGGAATAGTTAAAATGCATATTTTAAAAATACGTGACTACATGAATGTGCATACTCCTACTTTAATGTCTAATGTGAGGTAATACCGAGATGCTGATAACACTGAGATTGGCCTGAGCATCTACAATAGGCCCCTCAGACTGGCTCAGTGCCAGTAGTCACTACATCATGATCTATAATAAGGGTAAAAATGATGGCCATTTTTGATTTTACTTTTCATTTCCAAAAGATGTTCAGTCAGCCCTATGGATGTGAATTTTTCACTGCTGTCTTCTAGAAATCACATGGTGCAATAGATGAAAACTTCTCCTGACTTTTGTAATGTTTCAAACAGCAATTCCATTGCCTGTTACATGTATTTCTGAGCATTTGAAACATTGAAAAATGGTTCAAGAGTAAAATCCTAAATATAAAGGAACTTTGATAATCAGGTTCCTTTTGTCTACTAAGCTGTGATAATTACCATACACTCAAAATCTATCTCTCAGGAAGAAAATTGACTTAAACATTTTGCCGTTCCTGAGTTATTAAGACCTGGCAAGTCATGTGTAACTGTGTTAAACTGCACTTTGAGTAAAGCTTCAAAGTTGACCATGCTGATTACTTTAATTTAAAGAAAAATGCATACCAAATGAAAGCCTTTTACTCATATGATGAAGACATAACTGATAACTCAAAAGCTTAAGTAGAAAGTTTGAAGGGTAAATGATGACTAGATAAGGTCACTGTATTAAAAAAAATACCCCACAACTATAACACTACCCTGTGCATGGGGTTATGGAGTCAGTAATGTTTTCTAATCTAATGCTCTTATCAGAACTGAATTTGTCCTGTTTGTAGCCATTCCATATCCTTCAGGAGGAATTATGGAATTGAATTCTCTGAAATAAGCCAGAACTTGGTTTCTATCTTGTTCATGCAGCTGAATTTACCCCTGATAACAAAAAACCCACAGTTGCTTTTCAGCTATCTGTTCGGCTTCCTAGCAATTGCTATTACAAATATAATGAACTGAACATGGCTTTCTCCGTAAGGCTCTGAAATCTGATGCAATTTGCATAATGAAATATGCTCAGGGTTCATGGTTTTAGCTAAAGTTAGCATAGTGAAATATCACACAAAGGAAAAGCAACCTAGGTGGCTCAGATGAAAGCACAGAGAGATAGTTGTGGTAAATGGAAGTTGGCAAATTTAAGCTAGAAATGATAGGTGAACTGTTAATGCTGTGGAGAAGTGAATAATTGCAAAGTGGCTAGAATGCAGTGAGATTCATGTAGTTTGACATCCTCATATCAAGACTGGCTTTCACTCTGAAGTTTTCCAATAGTTATTATCTTCCTTTTTACAGGAAGTGCATGTTCTTTTGTTCCAGTCATGGAACACCAACCCCTGGAAAACAGTGGTACTATCAGCATTTAGGGAGTGTAGAAGGTGAATCCTTGAAAGATTAAATATTAGATCATGGCAAACCAAAGCAATATTGTGACTTGGCTCTGGTAATTTTTTATTTACCTAAGTTGATGTTAGCCGTGGAAAACTGTGCAGCAGCTTTCCCATTCAGCTGTGTTGTTTGCCCCTGGCTACCTGGCCTGTGACTGCCTGCAGGTATAGATGTTCTGCAGTTTGAAGCAGAGGAACTTAGTACAGCTTTGGGGGATTGTTTAGTGTTCTTGTGT
The DNA here is from genome assembly GCA_013400515.1 of Erpornis zantholeuca. Lineage (NCBI taxonomy): Eukaryota > Metazoa > Chordata > Aves > Passeriformes > Timaliidae > Erpornis > Erpornis zantholeuca. The sequence continues at coordinate 11,820 of VZTN01017976.1, forward strand.
GACTTACATGCACACTGTGAGTCTTGGCTGCCAGCTGTCAATAGCAGTTTTCAACCAAAACACAGATCAGAGGGATCAGAGTCCTAAAATGAGGAATATCATGGCCTGATGTAAATCCTTTCGGGAGGGGGAAGCTTTCTAGGCAAGGCAAACTCAGTGCCAACCTCAAACTGCACTGCAGTTGCATTTAGATGTGCACTGTGGAGACGATGCAATATATCAGTAAGAGGTTTCCTTTTCCTGGCTTCAGTGGAAGCAGGCTGAACCCCCTGATAAGGATGTTGAACTAACTTCTAGCCTTCCAAGCCGTGGATTCTGACTCTCAACCTCATTCAGGCCTTTTTGACAAGTTCAGCCTGTTCAAACAGGAGATTACATTTAGGCTACAGGAAGTAAGACTTTCCCAGTTGTTCCTATGTTTTGACCACCATGAATTCTGTCCTGCATGGTGCACAAATCCACATTTGTCTTGTCTTCTCTGAAGGAAGATTACCTTTGTTTCACCCTACAGTGAAGAACCTGGCTATTTTAAATACCTGGTAATAACACAGACTGTTTCCCTTACCTTACCCTTACTTTCATCATCTTTAGCATTGCCTGCCATTCTCTACATGCTGTGCACATGGATTTATTAATGTATCAAAGATACTAAATTTACTTGGGGAACTATTTTCAGCCCAGGACACAGTGCTGCTTTGATTTGCTGATGGGCCTCTGTATTTCTCTGCCAACATTCCTGAATGTTTCTGGTTGTTATTTATTTATTTTTCTAATGCCAGTTTCCTCTCATTAATTACTCTAAACCTACACAAATGTGATTTTCTCATATTACAAGAAATCTCTTAGAGGGCATGGACCTTATGTTACTTCCTGAATATTATAATATCTTAATTAGACTATGTATTAAGTAGCAAAATATTTGATTAGGTCACTTACTATTTCTGTCAATTGCAAACTAGTATCTGCAAGCTTAACCCTAGAGGCTGATTCTGGCTAATCATATAGTGCATAAATCATGAGTGGCCTTGAATTAAGCAGCTTTGTAATGCCTCAGTCTCTCAGCCCTCCTGGGACTCTTCCCCAGAGAACCATTCTACACCTGGGTATTGATTATGAAAAGGCAGATATATATAAGGTAGAGATACATTTGTCTCCCTCTTACTGAGCATAAAATGAGCTGGCTAGCCCTGATTTTTGAGAACCTGGTCTGGGACTAAAATAAGATTTGTGCTTTTTTAGCATTAGGTAACTGAAATACATAAAGCAATCCCTGCAGCAGAAATACGTGTCAGTTATAATTAAGCATCATCTATATGTGTGTGGGGGAAGAGGACTGAAATGGGTGATTTAAGAGCAAATTCCTCCTACACTGCATCTCCTTGTGAGAACAGGAGAGAGCCTTGCTGCACTGCAGTTCTTTTTATATCTCTTCTGTTTCTGAGAACCCAAAAAGTGGTCAGAAAACAAGTGAAGCCTAAAAGAAGGGGCATTATAGGGAAGGCATTTAAAAGCATATTTATCATGCTCAGTATATCTGTGTCAGTTTGTAAGGTTTGGGACAACTGTATGTTGGGAGGATGGTTACTGGAATTTCAGGAACCAGACCTTGTTGAAGAAGAAAGTGATTTTTCATGCCAAATTACATTTTTCTGGTTATTACTCATTCAATCCTGTTTGAGGTTCATGAAAGCAAGTTTGGGAGTAAAACTCAGTTACTTTTAAAATGCTGGAAGAGCAGTTACTTTTAGAAGGCTGAAAGAGGGATATTGGGGGAAGGACCAATCTAATTGCTTGCATAAAGCCTTCAGCACTGCTTTGGGTTGTAGCTGCTAAGCTCTGTGCGCAGCTATTGAGTGTGCTCAGCACAGCTTTCAGGGAAAGAGAATAATCACTTTCAGCAAATTTACTCAGGAGGAGCCTGTCTGCCAAGTGGAGCTACCTCCCTCCTTGGTTGTGTTTATAAAAACATTGTTTAAGTGGGGAAAACAAGAGAAGAGCAAACAGATTCCTTGACCCACCCAGTACTTCTCTCGCAGCACAGCCACTCCTCCTGTGTGGGATCCATCACATGACAGGGAAATGCTTCTGGAAGCTGTTATTTTAAAATATTGGCAGCACATCTTTGGGTGGGACTGCTCTATCTCATATCTTCTTACGTTCTCATACCAGCTACTTCTCCTGTTTTATATGTTGCTCTGGCTGTATCAGCTGTAACAACATAATTCTTGTTTGTCCTCTGTGTGACTTTTTCATATGCTTAGAATGGGGGTTGTTCTGTGGATGATGCGCCAAAGAGCAGTCATCAAATCTGACACTCGTGTGTCTCTGGAACGCCAGTGAAGAAACAGTAGTCTTCAAACAGCATGGAGGCTTTTGACACTGTAATAATGCACCTGCATAGGCCGGAGTGTGCTGAGATACATAGAGAGGCAGTGCTACTCCAAACTCAGATTATCTGTGCAAAGTGTGATAAATGTTCCTGCACATCCTTGCTTCCTGGTGTAGTTGTGTAGCCTGAACTTCAGTCTGACTGCAGGTTCCTGCTGTGCATTTTACAGCAGCTTGCACTCAACTCTGAGCCTGTCTTCAGGAGGTCCTGCCTTACAATATCCTTTCCATTCACTAGACAGCAACCTCCCACCCTTTTATTGTTTGGGACAGTTGTGTGTGGAGAGTGCAAAGAAGTGATAAAGCATATGTAAGCCCTCACATTGTTTTTCCACTGTCTTGCTGTTTTGAATAGTAGCTAATGATATTTGCAAAGCTTCTTGCTGTTACACAGGTTTATTCCATTCCAGTGAGGGACACCCTTTGCTTCTTGCTGGGTGTTCAGAAACAATGGACCAGTCACAAAAGGATTTTGCTTTAGCAGTTGTTTCTGTTGGCTAGGTTAGTCCTGATAATATCTCCTCCTGCTGTGTACAAAGAGTGCTTGAGCTGAGGGCTTTAATGTCTTGCATGGTCAAGGTTTTGTTTTAAAGGGTGTAGCAATTTATTTTTGGAAGGAACTCTGAGGAGCGGCCACATAGCATTGAACTCTCCTATCCTGTTTATCACCTCCAAGTGCAGCCCTTCTCCCAAAATGGGTTTTCAAGATGCAGTACTGAGCTGAACTACAAGGTAAGATTTGGCAGCGAGTTTTCTGCTTTTGGCAAAGTATTAGTTGGCACAGGAGTTTGAAAATTGCTTTGGGATAAACTACTTAGTCTAATTCACACCTAGAATAATTGCACACACTAGTGGAGTTCCTTTACAAGTGAATTTGTTCTCTTTTCCCCATATGTTATCTTAAATCTGCTGGAACACAACTGCCATAGTCACCATGAAAGGGCTGATTAAGTCAGGTAGGGCTAATACAAGCCTTAGCTGAAAATATATTTTAAAAAGTCAATTTCCTGAATTTTCTTGTCTCATGTATCTTGTTCTCTTTTACTTGCTCTCTTGAAAGAGTCCTGCACAGGGCCTTTTCTGCATTGCAGGCAATGCATGAGAAGAAAGTAGAGGAAAAGTTATTACTTAAGAGACTTGTCTAAGATAGCAATCCTAATTTGCAGAGTCTTGGAGTTCTGAATAATCTAATTTAGCTGTCTGAGAAGGATAATCTTGCTAGACTTCCAGCTGAGTGTTCCAGAAGCATGACTAGACTGCTGCAGAAGGAACTCTGATGTGCCTAAATGCATTACTTGTACAGTTGCTTGACTGAATGCTGATAAGCAAAACTGCAGCAGCCCATGTGCTTAGATCTGTTAACTTTAATGAGACGTGAGGTCCTTCTTCTCAAGTGCGCTTCTTGAATTGGTATCTGACTACTCCAGTACTTCCAAGGCAGTTATATCCAAGTCAAGACTACTAAGAAAACTCAAACTGAGCAAAGCTTCACAACCAGACTTGGTTTAGGGGATGTGTTGAATCTTCATATTTAAGTGATGGGCATGAGACAAGGAGTACAGAAGATTGTAGTGTGTTCCATATTGCTTAAATGCATCTTTAAAAACATTATGAAAATCCCCTATCACTTTGACAAATTAATAATAATAGGGCAAGCGTTTTTGTTTAGAGTGTCATCCAGCCTAAGGTAACATGGCTCCTCTCTGTACAGGATGCTACAAATGCTTATCTACAGGATTTGAAATGGATTTTCCAATTTTAGAAGAAAACCATGAATTTAAATCAGGTTCTGCTTCCCTTCTGCAGAAGATCTTGGCATATGCATCTCAAGTGGTACTTGAGCAAAGAGGTCTGTGCCAGCCCCTGTAACAGTGAGCAGATTAGCAAGGTTCTGAATTAATTGGAAACACCAGCTTCCTGGAAGAATTGCATCATACAAGACTTGTTTTTTCAAATGTAGTTAAGTGCTGAATGAAGATGGAAGTAGAGTTGGAGACAATGTTAGGAGTGCAGAGAACACAGTAATTTATCCAATTTTTGTGGCAAACTGTGCTAAAGTTGTCCAAGCAAAATTTGTCAGTTCATATCCTGTTCTAAAAGTTATGCAAAAGAGTGGCTGGCCCGTTATTCCAGAAGCTGGGAACAGAGAAAGTGTTGCTGTCCAGGTCTTGCTAACTTTCCCAGCTGTGTTTCTTACAGTAGGAGCTGAGGAAGGAACAGCTGCAATTGTCTTATGCTACAAAAGGATTCCCTCTCACAGGAGAAATCCCCTGCTGAGTAGATTCACTAGGTTTTGAGCCTGCTCAGCACAGTGTCACACATAGGGCTTCTTTGACAGCTACTGAATCCAGACTTTCAAAGATAACAGTAGGTATAGAACCGATGATTTCTGAGAAGTGGTATTAGGATACCTTTTCTCATGTTCCCTTCTCATGGATTTCAGTACATATTCTTGTGTGTTCTGTTAGGCACTGTATATATGACTTGCAGTTCTCTCAAGTTAAACCCTAACTGTGAGACTTCCACGTCTTGTAAATAGTACCATCTCTGACAGTAATGTTCTACTATCCTCCAGTAAGTATTTATCCTCCTGAGCACTGTATGAATCTGTAACATCTTTCTGAAGTTTTTCATCTAAATGTAAGCAATCTCATTCCATAACCTAAAGTATTGCCTTTGCCTTCTCTAGATCCTGTGTGACTGTCTTATTCCTAACAGTGACACAAGTAGATATCCACATACACCACTTAGGTATTTCCCCTTAGTCTCTCCTTCCATCAATCTCAGTGATCTCTTCTTTATTAAAAACCAGTAGTATTGACTGAGTCTGTCTCACGAAGAATTAGAAAGACTCGTGGCAGAAACTAAATGCAGAAGCAGTTGCTGTTTCTTCAAGAGGTCAATTTGACTTGCTAGAAGTGAGAAGCCTCTAGCAGTACCTCTACATCCTTGCTCTTTGGGTGCAGATCTTTGGGCTTAGAAATGTTTAGCAGTGGCTTGATACTAGTGTATCAACAACTGTAATAAAAATAAGATATTTATGCATATTGGAAAATGTTTTAACAAGTCCAGGGATTCTAGAAGACTGGTCACAGCAACTGAAATGTATTGGGCTAAGTTTTTTGATTTTAGTGTGTGTTTTGAACAAGGAACACTTTAATGAGTGTCTGAATACACACCATGTAGATAGAAATAATAATAATTTTTTTGTTCCTTTTAATGAAATACTGTGGCATCTCTCCCAGATGATATTGCAGGAGTTTCCTTTTCCTGTTGGAGGTTGTCTTGTTCCTTGAACAGCATTTACTTAAGCATAGAAAGTTCTTTCATGTTTCCGGAGAATTTGCTTGGAAAGCAGTAGTAAAACCTCAGTGCAAGACACAAAATTGTTGTGGTAATAAACTGTAATTTGATGCTCACACATTTTCTAGTATTTGATTCCTGTAAGCTTTTGTTATAAAACACTTAGTAATGTAGATCAGTCCATGCTAGTGACAGCACATGTGGCTACAGAAAGTGCACAGTGGATGGAGTCCTGATGAAAACACTTGCAGTTACTTGAAACTGTACTGGCCTTGCAATGTTTCTGGTGGCTTAATTTGAGAGATGCTGTGCCAGGCCAGGTCCAATATGAAGGTCATTAGGACAGTAATTTTCATCCCATTCTGCTTCCTGTGAACTATGGAAAAGAAATGAGCATGGGACAAAGGGACTTGCCTACAACTAAAATGTGACAACAGGGAAATACAGTACATGGTGGTGGGAGGAATGCAGTGAATCACCATTCCAGCTAGCTTATCCTCAAGATCCTTCATGAGTGGAATGGAGCAGATGGCATTGCTACAAAAGTAGCCCCATTCCCAGAGCCTGGCAGCTGAAGCAGAATGAGGCAACGTTTGGCTAATGCTGCTGCAGGGGCACACACCAACAGTACGGGCAAGCTCCCAGCACACCCATTTGAAAGGCAGGCAGATACTGCTTTTGCAGCCTTTATTTTGAACTGTGTCTGTGCTAGCAAAAGAGAAAGCCTTGTTTCTCTTCTAAAATAGCCCAGCTAGGACTCCAGGAGTTATCACCAGGGTATCTAACACAATTTTCATATCAGTGTTGCTAAAGGCAACACAGGACAAATTGCCTGCAGTTTGAACTCTTATCATTGTTGAGCAGATCCAGGGTCATCTTTGCTGGAGAAAGCCATTCTCTGCAGCCTCCTGGGACACACTGCAATTGAAAGAGATTTGGTCTCTGGAATTGCCATAAAAGAGATTTGGCTGACTCCTCTTCACCAATGCTAGCAGTCTCATGCTCATGCAGTGATTTACTGCTTTGAAACCTTCAGATGATTTTAAGCTGAGATTGGATGTATTCATTGGCAAAATTATATAAACTGTAGTGGAAGATTTCATGGCATCTATGCTATGAGTTTAATTACTGCTGAAGTTGCTTATGTGTGGACTGATTCCTAGAGGATCTATAAATAGTACAGCTCTCAATGGGATAGAGCTGATTAGAGTCCCTAGGATTTGCTTAGTTTTGTCTGGAAGACACTAGGCCTGTGACATTTCTGTTGGAGAGGAGGTCTCTGGCACCTGTGTTGGCTGGAGCACTAAAAGCTGAGACATCTAGTAGACACTTGAGCAGCTGCAAGGAGCATTCACTAAGAGGAAAACTCTGAATTTGCCAGACCGGTACCATCCACTTAGAAGCACTTGAACCTCTACTGTGCAGCCTCCCCTCCAGAACTGATGCTGCAGTATCAACATCACACCAGTGATGCACTGAGTCGGGAGAAAAGTTTCCTTCCAGTGCTGGTTCTGACACAGATTGTGAAAGTTCATTCAATTCCTACTGCTCTCATTCAGGTTGGGAAAATCACATAAACTTGTAACAAATGCAAGTTTGCACATAACCAGCAGTTGGAGAGTAAGATTTTTGTTAGATCCTGTGCTAAGTGTGGATCAGCACAAAGCAAATAGATTTGTCCTTGATCTGCCCTTGGTTGCAGTTACTTGCAAAGGAAGGCTGTGCTTATTGTGAGAAGCCATGTGCAAGATATGACAGCTAAAACAATTTCACCTGTACAGTCCAGTCTTTAGGTGGTATTTAGAATACAATGCATTGCATAACGGCCCCCTTTCCCACTCCTATTATATTTGACAGACTTAAAGTCTTTGTGTAGGAATTATCTGAGTGAGAACAAGGTATGCATCTGGGAGATAAGGGGGTGTGGTAATATGCTACAGGATGACTTTGCCTGTGATATATGACTTTAACAATTCAAACATGAGTAGATGAAAATAGGTTCATACTGATTTTTCTAGATTTTTCTCAGCATTCACTATAAATCCAAAGATGGTTCTCTGAGACATACACTCTGCGTTGTGATCAATGACACCTCTGGGGAAACTTCAATATTCTCCTTATGCTACAGCTTTATGTAAAGTGACCTGAAGGCTGTGTCAAGGAAATACTGCACTCTGACACCACCAGCCAGGGCTGTTGATGCTAGGAGAAATTAATTCCTGAGCTGTGTTTTAGCAGCTGCCTTGAAACAGAAGAATCTGTCAACAGAGTACTGTGTGAACCTCTAGCCAGAAAGGGGTGGAGGGAAGAAAAAAGTGTCCACCCAAGCTTTACAAAGGAGGAATAAATTTCAACTAGCACTATGCAGAGGCAGGAGTTGAATCAGAGAAGGCCTTTTCTATTGTCACCCAGAAGGCAGCAACAGATCAGCTTCATTTCCCCATTCCATGTTAGCTGTGCTGAACCCATCCTTGGTTTGTTTTATTGCTATTTAGTTACATAATCAGGGAAACCAGAATATCATTGAGCTCCAACTAAGTAATTCTTCTTTGTCAGGAAAATGAAAGAAATGAAAGAAAATGCTGAAAATGGCTTCACTAATGTTAGAGTTGGAAAAAAGAAAGCCAATGTTTGAATGAATCCCCCACCCTGATATATTTAAATTGAAATCCATGTAACTTAAAAACTGTTTTCAAAAATGCTGCACACTGCAGACACTCAGCACTTGTGAGGGAAAAAGTACAGACACAAGAAAATTCAAATTGGGCACCTGCAGTCAGCAATCACTTAAAACAATTTTCACACTGTTTGCTGCTGTCTTCTCTAGCCTTGCAGCTTTTCCTTACATAGTACAGCTCTGTTCTGAACTACCATGCTACTGCATTCCTAATGTCATGCAAAAAATGCTACAGGACATGTTTCTACCTCACCGGATTTAATTTATTTGACATTTATGTCACTGAGATACTTGATTAGTGGATTCAGGGTGTCAGCTTTATATAAACATCTCTCATTTTAATACTTTGTGGAAATCCATGAGTGTTGTAAAAGACCTCAGTCACCAAGACTGATTTTTGGAAAACACAGCCATTGAATTATCCTGATACACAGTTTTTGAGAAAGAGAGGCCAATATGTGTAACGCTTTTTGCAAAATAAAGCTGTAATCACATTTGGTTACAGTTTGCATTCCACCTGCATATGCTGGCCTGCAGCTCAGACAAACCAGAGCCTACATGTCTTAAGGTTCATGATCAATGCAGAGGTCTTAAAACACAACTATTTTATTAATGGAAAATTCCACTTAATTTATATTTTCAGTGGAAATTATCTCTAGTGTTTAAATATGATGATGTGCAGAGAATTTGGTTTAAAAATATGCGTTTTAGGAAACAGAGCAGCAATACTTTCAGAATCATAATTTTCTGATTTACTGATGAGCATTAACAGATTAGGAGGGAGCAGAAATATGAATAATTAGTGTAGTCAGATATGTTGCTAGAAACATTAAATAATAATATAATAA
>VZTN01017977.1:648-11995 GCA_013400515.1 Erpornis zantholeuca
TTTTCCAACTATTCTGAGAACTTCCAAGGACAGTATGTGGAGGGATTGTTAGAAAAGAAGGGAACATCATTCTAAAAAGAAATTGCTAAGCTTAATTGGTCAAAAATGGACATGAGCTAAAGCCCCAAAAAATGAAATCCCTGCAGACAGTGTGTGTTCACTGTGAAGTGCTGTCAGTGAAATTGGGAATAATATTTTAAAAGGATTTTGTTCAGAGCTCCCAAAAAATCAGCTGTTTTACCAGAAGTCTTGGCAGTGAATTCACTGACAGGCTTGAAAGCCTTCTCCACAGTGAGACCTTCGTGGAGAGTCCCATGCCCTCCTGCTGTATTGGGACCCAGAGCTGGAACAGTTCCCTGGGTCTGCTACAATTTTATTGACTAAGAATTACTGTCTTTAGAAAGTAAAGAAAACAGAGGAGATGGCATAGTAAATATAGGCTACCCCAAGACCACACAGCATCTTCTCTGTATTGAAATTCGTCTCATAAAACTCCTGAAGGACTTAACTTGCTAGGAACACTGAATTAACAAACATATGATGCCAAATCTTGACCTTCCTTAACATCTCTCACTTTTTGTGTGTCTTACAGAGTCTGTCTTACTCTCTTACAGAGTTCTTTATGACTCTCCTCTGCTTAGGAAGCCTCCAAAATCCTCAAGGAAATGCAAAAGATGAATAGTTCTCCTGTTCTTAAAACTTGGCAAACAGTGAAACAGGAAGAACTATCTAGAAGTTAATATTTAATTCACCACAGATGACTCTTCATTTTCATTCCTGAATGTGAAAATCAAAAGCAAAGAGAAAAATGGGAAAGTTGCTATGTCACAAGGCACAGTTTGAAGCAGAATTTGAAAACAATTTTTTTCCTCAGGCAGAAGGATTCAGCACCTGTTTCACTTTACAGAAGGCCAGGCCTGTTTGTTTTCTTGTTTCAAGCTAAGACTTACTGAGATTAATAAATCCAGGGGACCCAGTTAAAGCCTCCCCCTTCTGATTGTTTTCTGATGCTGCTATTTTACAGTTTTGAGAGAGATTGGAACCTGAGAATCTTGGTCTACCTACTTAGCAAATTGCTTGGCATGTTGTGATTATGTGAAGGTAAAATCTGGCCGTTCACAGAGGGTCAAATTAAAGTGGCTCTTAGGAAGAGAGAAAATACCTTTTTATTCTGTAATACCACTACCTTCCCTGAACAGCAGTGTTGCACTGTTCTTCACTTGGGGAGATCTTTAATGCAGTCAGTGTCAATATTTTAGCATGTTTATGTTTTGTATTAGCTCATTGTCAATATTTAGTTAGTTTTACGGGATTTAACATTTTAGAGCAATGACAAGACCTCGTGTTGCCATGTGGTTTTCCTGAAGTTGGCAGCATTGATACAAATATCTGCAAATGAAAATAACACGTGGAATTATAAGAGATCAGTCAGAGTGATTTTAGGTAAATTTTATCCTAAANAAATAACAAGTGCGCAAATGAGTTTTATGTCGATGCATTATGCAACACAGCCTCACTGGACTTATTTCTCTGGGCTCACCAGAGATTTTTACTTGGGTATTTCTAAATACCAACAAAACCCTTCAGAGTTCTGCCTCCCACTGAAGAACTACTAGAAATTTTGATTCTAAAGCCTAAACCAAAAAATATTCACTCACTAGACTGGGCTTTTTTGGTCGAATCTTTTGGGGATGTTTTTCCAAAAAATGAGTAAAGATTGTGTTGGAGATTTTGTTTTGGACAGAGATAAGTGCCAAAAGCCTAGCAAGTCATTATAATAATTCAATAAACATTTTAATACCAAAGAATTCTCTATTATCTTTCCAAGTGGCCTGTCAAACATCATACTGTATTATAGCATGTGCAGGTCTCAGTCTGTGCACAGATGTTCTTGTGAACATGCATACATGGACATGATTTATTTATATCTCTAAAAGGGTTGCACAGGACCAAAAGTATGTCTTTCATCCAGATTACGTTAATAACCTCTAGAATAGTTTAAACTCCAAGATGTTGAAGCCAGAATTCAGAGAGGGTTATTTTTATTTTTGTATAATATGTATTTCTTTTTTATTTTGTGATAATAATGTCATTCTACAGTCTCTATCATGGTTTCTATTTTTTTTTACACAATCATATTCCTCTGTGTAAAAACTGTACATGATATGTTTATTTTACTATTCAGTTAATTTAAAACTGTGGGTTAGTCCAATTTAAACAACTGTAGGAGATCAGGATGAAACAAAGAGAAAAAAATTACTTCCTCCAATGCTGACTTTCAAATTGGTTGAATGACCCCTGAGATTAAACGATGGATGTTTGGTATCTCTCTGTTAGGACCATTTTTTACTTTTAATAGAAAATTTCTGACTGAGACAAAAAGGTCAAGCAAGTTAGTGCCTAGCAAAGTATTTCTCATGTGGATAAGGCAAGAGGAAAATAAAAAATCCCAAGCATCATACAGCACCTCAGTCCCCTTACACAAGCCAAACATCTTTGAAGCTAGTAGTAATTTATCCATCTATGGATCTACATCTGTTAGCTTAATAGGTGACACAAGGCTGGATTTTAAATGAGTCTAACCCAATAACCAGACTTATGTAATAGGCTTTTCAGGAAGACAGAGAAGGAAGACTTAATGTTAAGAAACCCTAGCTCAAAGTATCAGTTCCAGTAGCTCCAATGGCTAACATTAAACCTTTCTGTCTGTCTGTGAGTATAACTTTCCTTTGTGTTTCTCTACTCTGGCTATCACATTTGCACTAAGGCTCCTTTTGCCCTCCCATTAACCTATGTGAATGCACAGGTGTGTACATAATACATTAACAAAGAAATACTATTTTTTTGAAGAATTTATTTCTCATGATTGTTGCTACAAAAAAAAATGCACATCACATACAATTTCTCTTTGTTAGTTACTCATGAAATGTTATATTATGTGTCCTACTCAAGCTACATTAAAATCCATAGCAAAAATAAGATTCTCTGACTTGATGATTTGTAATAAAGGTTGTATCTTGTTTTATTTTCAGGACTGATCAGGCAGAACATGATTTCCTCTTCTCTACACTGGCCTAACTCCTTTGACTTTAGAAGAATTACTCTTGGTTTAGTCTGATGAGAGATGGAGAGGCAGCTGCTTTTCTACCTCAGATGAGTTGCTGGCACAGCAGCAGAAATATTATATGTGTTGCAGAAAAAATGTGGTGTGCACTAGCAAAATGTCCCACACAATTCAGTTAGTTTAGCTTAAGAAATGTTTTCTCCTAGAAAATGCCAAGAAACTAGAGTAACGTTTTATGTAATGGTGTGGAAAAATTCCACATTATAGCCATATGAGAAATGTATTTAATTTTCTTTTTTTAAGCCAGTCAGCAAGTAAGGCAAGAGTGCATATTGCTACGTTTGCTAGCACTGCCTAGAAGAGCACATTGAAAGATGCCCTGAAATGCACAATTGGATGCAATACTAAGATGGAGTGCTTTGTGCAGCTGAAGAGCACTTTGACGAACTGACTGGCTTCAGATGCTGTGAATCTCCAATCTTGTTATTGGCAGACATTAAAACAACAGTGTAAACCTTTTGTCTCTTATTCTCTCCTGATTAGGCTGGATGAGGTGGCACAGAATAAACATGGCAAGGCATCTTTGTGCTGGAGATGGTTTTAGCAATAAATACAGCCCTGGCATAAGGAAACACAACTCTTGTTGTCTTCAGCTGGTGCTCCGCTGGATTACTCTTGGTATGGGTTTGATCCTCAGTGTCTTTCTAGTAATGAGTGCTCTGGCAGAGAATGAGTGCAAGCAGAGAATTAGCAGCTCCATCATTATCTGTGTTGTCAACAGACATGAAGAAAAAAAGGCAGAAGGGAAATATTGTGTGGCTTTACTGGTTTGCAAATGTACACTGATTAAAACAGCAGGAATGCACTGCAAAATTAAGACTTCTTTTCTGCTCCTTGTAACTGTACATAAATAATACGTGTTTAATACAGTTTTAGGCATTTATTGAAATACATTCACTGCAAGGAGAAGTAGGTGCTAGATAGCAAGGACTGTGAGAGGACTAGATGTGATTCTGTCTTTGAGATGTATTCACAGTGCTGCAAAACATTTCATACATAAAAGTTGCAAAGCAATACATATCCTACCTTGAAAACAGATTGCCAATATCTTAACATGAATAAGGAAGCTCGCGCTGGCAGTACAAGAAGTCTGGGGATGTTTATGTATGCTCTGGTTAAAACTGCTGTCTTTAATTCCTGTCTGAGCTCCAAGTAAGGCCTTTCTGTTCAGTATGATTTTATTTCATGACAGGGCAAGGAGGGCTACACTGAGAGAAAAGACTAAATTTTAATAACCCCCAAATAGAAAAAAAAAAAAATCGAGACAGAAAAAAAAATAGAAAGAAAAAAAAGAGCCAACAGCAGATGTCAAATATGACAGAAAGAAGTAAAAAGAAATTGACAGCCAGAGATAGGTGAGAAAAGAATAGTAACACACATATCAGGTTTTCAGAGCTAGGTCTCCTCTCCCTCCCTTTCTCTCTCCTCTCCACAGGTAGCAACAGGACCACTTGCAGACAGCACTCCCTTGCTGTAGGTGCAACCCTCTGGCCCGGAAGAAGCAGGACTTGCACCAAACTGGGGCCAGAGAGAGGCACAGAGGACATAGCATGGCAAGCAGGTGTGGTTTGCCTGTGGGTCCATGAGAGCCTGTTCACAGAAAATGAAAATCTGGGTAATCCACTGGGTCAAGGCTGTCACCTGGGGAAGCAGCATTTGTAGAGCCAGGCCTTACCTGTCCCTATTTCATCAAGCAAAGCTGAACCCCAGAGAGTTGTCTTTGGATTGTTGTTCGTCTCTCTCTCTATCCTCCTCTGTCCTAGTTGCTCTATCTTTTTCTTTTCTTCTATATATGTCCTAGAGCATGAGTCTGATCTCATCGCCACATTTCTGGAGAACTAGACATGTCCTAGGATGCTGGGTAAAAAACAGTCTTCTGCAAATTCCTTGTGTGGAATGTGGAGGATGGTTTTAACTCTCTGTTGGTTTGTTTTTCTTGGTGTTAATCACACATACTCTTCTGAGCTTTAAGCTTAGCGAACTATGAATAAAAGTTGAAGAATGCTGTTAAAAACCTGAAAACTCTGTGTCTTAGCTAAACCTGGGTTTCCCATTGAAGTTCAAGGAAATCATATATTGAAGACAAAGACAATATAAATTTTCAGTCTCAGAGAACCGAGGCCCAAATATTGTTACATTATAATACCTGAAAATAGAAGCACTTCCAGATGATTAAGGTTTGTTTCTGAGGCTGGATGAAGCTATGCAAGCTAAAAATGACCAATAAAGTATTTACAGTGTAACTGCCCTGGGAAATTATTCCAGGTATAAGTTTATCTGTACAAATGGTTTATAGAAATAAACATCACATTCACAGGTAAAATGAGAGATATATGAAGATTCTTTTGCGAATGATAAAAGCTTATCAAAGATAAAAGGACCAATGAATAATAGCTATAGTTTCCATATTTACTACAGCAAGCTCTAATTTTTTATCCTATGAACAAGTGAACTGTGAAGGGATGGATTGATTTCTGATAAAACAAGAGCTGATAAAAGCCCTGGTGGAGAAAGGAGAATATATGGGTGGTTTATAGCATGCAATTAGTTTTCCTTCCTAATCCCCTGACCTTTGCTGCTGCTACTAACTCAAGACTATCCTATCAAATGAAGTGACACTGCAAAGCAAAGCATGTACTTTTTTCAGAGAAAGGGGATACAGGACAAACCAAGATGAAAATAGGTTTTACCCTGAGCTATAAGTCTTCAGTCAAGGTACAGAAGCATAATTCCCTTGCTAGTCTTTCCTTCAAGGCACAGGAAATGTAAAAGAACACTCTGAGAATAGCATTTGAGCTTCATCTAAACTCATCCAATGGTTGCAGTAGAAATCAAACAACATACAGTGTGTGAAGAAAATTATATATTATCTTTCAATGAGGTAGTCATTGATTCAGAGAGTGTTTGCTGGAATTTTCCTCTGGAAGACATCTAGTTCAGCCTCTCCCTTAAGAAAATTTACCTGTAAATCAGGTAAGGCTTTGCTTTCCCTAGCCAAGTTGCACAATCTCTCACTACTCCTGTGCTGCACTTACCATCTTTTCTACGAAGTTTTCCCAAACATTTAATCTGAACGTCCCAGCTGCAGTAAGGGTTCGTTGTTCCTTTTGATGTTAGTTTCTTCTAAAGAAAAGAGTTTGGCTCAAGAAATCATAAATTCCCTTCCAGCAGCTGCAGACTGCTATCAGATAACCTCCACATTATTGGCTGAACAAGCCAATCTTTCTCGACTTCTCTTTGAAGGTTGTGTGCTCTAGAATCCTACCTATCTTGGTAGCTCCTGTTTGATACTGTTTCTCTTATCTCTCTTGATCTGGAATGCAAACTAGCTACATCATTTTAGGTGTAGCCTCACAAGGCACAAGAAAGAGTGTAGAGTCCCTCCCCTTGGCCTGCTGACTGGGCTCCTCCACAGTGTGCAATTCCCCTTTTCTGTGATGTGTCTGCAGTGCTGACTTTTGCGCTTGATATTCACTGCCACTTCCAGGCATTGATGTCAGGGTTGCTACTCACTCGGGCAGTTCCAGCCTGCCTTTGTGCATGAATTAGTCTTTTATGTCCATGTGCAGAATTTACACTTCTTGAACTGCATCAGATACTTATTCACCATGAGGTCTGTTAAGAAAGAGGTTTAACTTTCCAGCTTAATAATCTCTTCTCCTTATTTATTATCATTTACAAATTGGTTTCTTAGCATTCAAGTTACTGATTAATCTACTGAAGCATATGGGACTCAACTCCATTTCTTCCCAGCTGCTATTTAGATACTAAGCTGCTTTTTATTACTAATTAGGTTGTCTCTCTTTCAACAACAAGCCCATATTTTCTCCTACTGACATACTTAGAAAAGTTACATTAACCTCAAAGTCTAGGTCTAGATTTAGTCTCATCGGACCTTTGGCCTTTTCCCTAAATACTTTGAAAAAAATAATCTTGTCTTTTACCCAATCACTATAGGTAGCTAAAGGTGTGTGATAGGTTTTTTCATAAACTGTTTTCATTGTTATTTCTCCAGGGTTCATCAGTCTGGATCCAAAGAGTACCAAAAGATTCCATCCCGGTGCTGTCTCATCAAGAAACTTCTTTATACAGGATGCTGTTCCCCTAGTCTTCTTGTCTCTTTAAGGAAGCCTGTGCTCATTGTGTGCATTCTGTGCCACTCACTCTCTGTGGCTGTGCTCACACCATAGTCCTGAAACCAGATATGACCTTGCAGTCTCTCCTGACTCTTGCTCTTCCTGACTGTTGCTATACACACTAATGTAGAAACACCACAGGCTGGTCTCAGAATGCACAGACTTGGTTCACTGGCCAGCAGATTCTGTTACAGAAATACACTAGCTGTGAGAAAATTAATCAGGAAGATGATCAAAAATCAGAAACTTAGAAGAGAAACATAGTAACAAGAAACAATCTGTTTTTAGCAGACAATGCTGATCTTTCAGAAAGTGGCTCTGGGTAATGACCAGTCTTGATCCCACAGAGAAGGCAAATTTTATTATGTAGACACCACTAATATCACAGGTGGCTGAGGCATGGGACAATTTTTTCCAACCTACTTTCCCTCCCTGTTGAGTCTCTTCGTGCCAAAACTTGAAAGCAGACTATCTATCTCTTGGATAACCACAGAGTTATCATCAAGTCACAGCATGAACCAGTCCTACTTTGTTTCTGGGTGTCATTCTGTGACCCCACTCTGACAATGAATTCTTCAAATAGTGAGTGCAAAAACGTTGCTTCCTCTTTTGCTTTGTATCCTCATATTCATTATATTCAGCATCCTCATTGCTGTTTCTATTATTTCCAAAGGTTGATTTTCTTTCTTACTGTTGGGTAGGTTTTATCTGAGCCGTGTGATTCACTGTATGGGATTCACTGCAGTTATAGGTCCATCACTCCTGTTTGCATACTTGTTTGCCAAAGCCATTACTCTACAAAATATGTCAGAGTCCCTCTTTTCTCTCCTTAACACTTTTGGCTATCTATCCCACTGACATTGCTTCATTCCAGAATGCCACTCTAACCACAGGATTCTTCATAATAGCTTCTTCTCTTGCCCTCCAGTTTATTCACAACATCCTCTTGGTTGGGTGTGGTTTGCTCCAGCCTAAACTGTCTCAGAAAGACTCTTTAACTGTTTCATAATTATTAACTTGTTCACTTCAGCCCAATACACCAAGCACATTGTAGAGAACAACCTCTACAAGCGTTCCTCCTTCTTCTCAGACAGATAGTTCAGAATTCCTGCTTTTTAGCCATATAGTCTCTAGATGTCACTGCATTCAGGATCTGGTGGTTTTTATGGAAATTTGGCTCTCTGAACTGTTGTTGGCATGTGTTCTGATGTTACATTCACCATCGCAAGATTGGTGAAGACTTAGTAGAAACTTGTACATTTATGCAAGCAAACAAATCCTTGAAGTAGTTCCTTCACGAACTGTTGCCATCACTGCTGTAACTTGCAGAGTGGTTTAGCTGCTATTGACAGACTATTGATATTTGTCTCTGAACTGCATGAAGCTGTAAACATGGAAGCTTCCTCACCTTATTTTCATCAGGACTACTTAGATAAATTATTTATTTTTATTGGGAACTCTGAAAAAAGTACACAAACCTCATCTCCCTCTGATGCCAATTCCTTTGCATTAGGTTGAGAAGAAAGCTTCAGCTTCTGTCACATTCCGTGGTGCATCACAGTGCACCAACATGGGAAAAGTGCCTTGCAAACTTACATTCTGTTTACAAGTAATTTCCCCTATCATCAGCATTCGTTCCCTGACATAGAAAAGACACTGTCCTAGATGGTTTGGTCTGATCCAGTAGGATTAATTTCATCTTGTGTTCTTGCCATCAAAACCATAAAAGGGTAATGCAAGCATCCTGTCTGTTACATGCATTTACATGTCTTACTGTAGGCAGCTGCTTGCAATCTACTGTGTCTGTTTCCTAGGTAATCAGGTTGTTCTCTGGAGAATTATGACTTTATGAGGGAAAAAAGAAAGTGTGAATGAGAAGCCAAATTTAGTCCTGTCTGTGTTAAATATGATGAAGGCCACAGTCAGAGAAAAACTGCAGAGCAGAAGAGAGTGTCTACAGTGACAGAAAATGGCAAACATTGTTCTCCCATCCATGGATGTGGATGGAACAGGGGAAGAGACTAAAAAGCAGCACCTTCTGGTAAAATGGTGCTGTTAGCATGATCAGTAGCTATAGTGACAACTCAGACAACCCAGATTCCTGTGGACTGCTAGAAACCCAAAAACTTTCTCCATTCATATTAGGTCCCCTGGGATAGAAGGCCTGTTAAGCTTGAAATGTGCATTCTTTGTATTTTTCTGCACTTGTGTTTAACTTGTAGTTAATAGTCAGCATCCCTTCTGATTTTGTGGTAGTAATGCTTTGGGATGAACTGATCAGAGGGCTATATTTGAAGTATAGTGTTCAGATAAATTATTTGCCTTAATGTTCATACACAGTGTGTTGGGAAAACAGGACAACTTGTAAAATGTAAAAATGCAAGCCCAACAGTTTCTTCCCTCACTAACTTGAGAGGTGTCTGTCAATGCTCAGATTTTCTTATTTATTGTAACACTGATTTATTACTTTATGAATTGTTTATGTTCTGGCAGTCCTCTTTGTGTCTCTAAGGTGTATTGCAAAGTCTGCCTGGCTTTTGCACGGTGTTCAAGACTGTCCTTTTACAGCAGAAATACCAAGCAATTTTTGTGTAATGGAGTAGATCTTGTTCTATTATTGTTTAAGGTAATGTGGAGTGAAAGTGGCCAAACTATAAAAACATTTAGTTTTTCTGCTACAAGGTAGTCTCTCACACCTCTTGTTACATTGTCAGCAGTGTTATTGCTGCTTGCACTGATTGTGGCTACCCATTCTAGCAAAATGTTTAAATAACTTACATAAAACCTGCTGCATTTTTTGTATCCTAACACCCCTCCATACAACTACAAAATCTTCATACTCCTTACTTCGCCTTCTCTTAAAGTACCAACAAAATGCTTACTGGATTTTAAAAAGATGAGATCAACAACTCAATGACCCCTGTTTATCTACTGAAGTGAGCAGCAGCAGCTACTCTACAGACACAGATGTTGTGAAAAGCTGAGCATGCCTGTAACAGGTGACTTGGAAAGCCTGCACAGTTATCAGTGGTCTCCATGCACTTGCTTTTCTGTTGTCTACCTGGAGCAAGNGATCATTGCCCATGAGCATTTCCCTCTCCATTCTTGTAGTGAAAGCTACAAGTCAAAACTCACCCAAGGTCAGTTGCAGAAAAGAAATAACATACACTAACCCAAATGTGGATGTTCCTGAGGATTCACAGCATCACTTTCCTTTTTCACTGCCTGACTGAAGAATATTAGTAGTTTGCTGTGGAGGGAATGTTTCCTACCTTTGTATTCCTCTGTAGATACATATAGGCATCTCAGTTCTGGTTGCCTCCGTCTTTAAACACAAAACCCTCAGGAAAGAAGGTACTTTTTTTTTTCCTCCTTCTAATTTTTTGACAAAGAAGCAGTGAGCTGACAGCTGATGAACACACAGCTGGCAAACAACTGGCTCAGTGTACTGAGACTCTTGACATGGTAGTAGCATAGGTTTAGAATGTGCAGTGGTATATCTGTTCACTGTGGCTAGGAAGAAATGAGTAGAAGTAACAGAAAGACTAATTTTTCTGTCTGGTAGTCTCATATCTTTTTGGCTGCTGTCTATAATTGACTAGATCACATTGACTGTGATGCTTCAAACACTGTAATTCATCAGACAGATGCTGACTAGCTACTTGTTCATTGTTTATTTATGAGCAGGGAAAGATTTCTAAAGGTGTTCAAATAATTTAGAATACAGTAATCAATTCGTATATATTTTTTTAGGTTACAAAATAATAAGCCTAAGTCAAATTATATTTTGTTGAACGAGGTAGGAAAAAAATGAACCCTCAAGGGGCAAACAAACTGTTGTTACTGAAANTAAATCCCAAGGCTTCTTTCATTTGTTCTGGTTTACTTTATATTCTTAGAATTGTTAATGACCTGTTGCTGGGTATTTCTGCAGGGCTCATGCCAGTTTTTTCCTTTCACACACAGAACAATTGTGCTTATTGATCACCAAGCAGTTTCATCTGAAAGCCAAAGTTACACCATATTGACTTAATGCTACCATCTTCTGGTTTGGAAAGTACCTTTGCTAGCCCAACTAGTTGTTGTA
>VZTN01018034.1:3241-14101 GCA_013400515.1 Erpornis zantholeuca
AAGGTAGAGAGGACTGCACTCACAAAAGAAAGTTGGTAAGATATTTCAGGCTATAAATTTGAAATAGGTTTTGTCTTTCGGGGCTGTTTATTCCTCATGATAGTTTAAGCTTTTAGTTCTATTTTTCCATCCATAAGACAGAGATAAATATACTTACTCTTTCTTGAGAAGCTTTGTGAGATCCTAGGAGAAAAAATACAGGAATCAAAAATAATTTATTCATTAAATAGCATTTGTATTTAAATTCTGGGAAGAGAGCGAAAATGACTACTGGTCAGTTCATTCCCAGTGTTATATCTTCCTTGTTAATTACATGTTTACCTGAGTGAAAAATACTTGTTTACCCAAAGGACACTACTGAAGTTATAATAGCCTGTAAGCTGGGCACATAATTAGGCAGCTTTAAATTATATAAATGATATGCTATTTGATGTCAAACAATTATGGTTTTATCATTTCCCAGCCATAGACAGAGCTTGGAAAGTAGAAAAAATTACTCAGAAATAACCTTCAGATGATGTGACCCAACAGCCCACCAGAATGAAGGGTTAATGATGGAAGAAGTAAGGCACTGGCGTCCATCTCCTTACCGGTGCAATGTCATGCAGGTCTGCCTTAGGGCAGACAACAAAGAACCACGTTCTTCATACTTCCTCCCAAACCTATTTCCCCCGGCAGCAAGACTGTTCCAGTCCTGCCCTCTCACAGGGTGGCACTGCATCCATTTCCCAGCTTCCTACACCCGCCACACTCCTTCCGTTCTTTGGCTCTACTTCATTCAGAGTTATTGAGAGCAAACAGGAATCACAGAGGTTCCTGTTTTGCTGCCACACAAAACATCAGGAATTACATCACTGCATCATGCTGCAGCTTCTGTTAGAGATTCTGAATGGTATCTTTATGAAGTGATCTTGCTTCACAAACTCAGGCTGTAAACTCTGCAAAATAAAAATATTTTTGTGTCTGTCATTTTGCTGAACTAGGATCAATTTCTCCACCTAACTCAGCTTTAATACTTCTCACTGAGCTGCCAAACATGTTTATTTGATCACAGTAATCCCATCCAATGCATCATATAGCATCTGATTATGTTACCCACCGTGCCAAGGAGAGTCTGATCTTGTCCTTCTTCCAAGGTTACATCATATGGTAGTAATGATTCAGAGGGTACCACAGCTCAGCATATGTTTTTCCCTGCCTTCAGCATGAAATGTGTAGGAGAGAGGCTATTTGGATACGGCTCACAGCAGACCACACAGGCTGAGAGTGTTTTAACAGGAAAAAAAAAATCTTATTGTTGTTTTACAATTTGTTCTGTTTGTCTTTCACTTAGTGGATGAGATTTAACTTCACCTTGTTTCAAATAGAACCATTATCCATTTTTCCACTGCATAGATTTATAAATGTGGTGTGACCTCTTGTGGTGCAATAAAATATTACACATATCATCCATGTGTCACGCTGTTTATACAACCTGCCATCGACATACAGCCCATCTGCCTGGATGGTTAGATTTCTATTAACCAAAGAATAACTCTTGTCTGAGAAATTCTCATTAACGACAAGTTTCTCTTCAGTCATTTAATAAGTGCATGTATTTTGGATAGCTCTTAATTACTAGCTAATTCAATTTTCATTAACTCAGTCTGTCCGTAGTTTATTTTCTTTTAATTTTCAGTTATGACTTTCAAATTCCACATTCAGTAGCAATGTAAAGATGCTGGTAGTGAAAACATTACTTCATACTTGTCGTTAATAATGGTTGTCACTGAAGAATTTGATTAACAAGCAATCTGAATCTGATTGTACATATAGGAGATCTAATACACACATGCCAATAGCAAATGTATAAAAGAAGTGCAACTATTTGCAAAATTAGTCACTGGATGTTATATATCTATGTAGGTATTGGCATTCCTTAAGCAGAACAAGAAGTTACAAAGATACTATTATTGTATGCAGTTGCTTTCTATAACCACGCATAGGTCTTGTTTTTAATAAAAAGAAAAAAAATCAGGAAAAAGGTGGTATTTTAAAAAAATTTCTGAACCTGTGTGCTTCATATTGTATATTACTTGTGGCCATGACAACCAACGATAGCAGCAAGACTGCAATGCCTCTGCAGTCTTACCACAGCAGCAGCCTACTGATGTGCTGCATGCAGTGCACCCAAAGGATGTGAGCCATGGTGTCCCACATGAGCACCTGCTGTTGGGTCTCTGTAGCAGAAACACTAATTCAACAAATACACTGGGGCTGAAACCAGAAAAAACTTAATTTCTGTCACTAACATAAGCCAAGTTGTTCAGCTCCCTGAATGGCACCTTGCAGGATTAATCTACGTGCAATTTTAAAGCTGGTAGAAGCTTCAGGAAACCGCAATGTCATTTTTTATCCCTATTTATAACAGTCTCCTCTCATTACTTGAAATACCCAGTGATGTCTAAGAACATTTCCAGAAATGGCTTAACAAGTAGTTAGCATTAACAACATTGCAAGGAGGATCTAAATTTGATTAAACTTTCAAAAATACTCACCTTTCCTACTTGCAATAGAGTATTTTAGAAGATAATAATTCAGAGATGCAAAGTGGGTTTGATTTCCTTTCCCTTTTTTTTCTTCACTTCTGTGTCTTCTTTTTTGCTGCACTTATTTTAACATATATCAACAGCTGACTGCTTTCCAGTGTCTGTTGTGGTTCCTGATTTACTTAAAATTAGCTTTGGAGAGACATATGAATTGTGCTGGCAATGTGGCAATAACCTTTTAATTCTGTGTAAAGGTTTTATTCACCAGAAAGGTGGAAAACAAGAAGTCGTAAAAATCCAGCTTATGAAGAAGCCCTTCAAACTGAAAACGGAAAAAAACCTCAAGCTTTTTGATGGTACAGCAAGCCATTTGATGTGTGTATATAAAGAACACCTTTAAGTAAGAAAGAAAACATTTTAGAGTAAGAAAATCCAAAATCTAGCTGAAGTTTACATATATTGTGTAATTCTGAACAATTCATTCTTCTAGTGCTGGTCCTCAGCTTTCATTAAGGATGTATAGCATAGTTACAGAGTTGCTTTGGAACTTTTGGGGGGACTTTCACAAGATTAAAGAGAAAAATAAAACTTCCCAAAGTTATTACATCTTAAGGCACCACAAGTCATTAAGAAGAAAAGAAAAGAAAAGAAAAGAAAAGAAAAGAAAAGAAAAGAAAAGAAAAGAAAAGAAAAGAAAAGAAAAGAAAAGAAAAGAAAAGAAAAGAAAAGAAAAGAAAAGAAAAGAAAAAAAAAGAAAAGAAAAGAAAAGAAAAGAAAAGAAAAGAAAAGAAAAGAAAAAAGAAAAGAAAAGAGAAAAGATCAGCAATATGATTACGTGACCATGCCCGTTTTGAAGGACAAGAATCATCTTCTGCATTTGATGGCTCACAGAACTTAATGGTGGCTTCACAGAGCAAAGTAAGAGCTGTGTAAAAAGACATAAAGCCTGAAAAAGAACAAGAGAACTAATTGCTTCTTTATATCCACTGTTATGGAAAATGAACATGATTTTGAAAACTTCTGAAAGCCAATCAGAATTTTAGACGTTAGAATGATTGGACACCTTCAAGTTACTAGAGAAAATAAACTTACTCCTATTTTGGAAAAGGAGGGTGTAAATATGTTGAGGATTAATATAGCTGAAGATGCAATAAAAGGAGGTTGAAGGAATATGGGGAACAAAAGCATGGGCTCCAAGTAAGACCCCTGATCAAGGTGCAGAAAGAGCAGTCTAATTTACTGTGACAGATGTATGTGACAGAGAGAATTCTGGCTGTAACTAGGAAAATAATGGGTATCTTCTACTATAAACATCTTGGGAGGTTTTTTTTCAGCCTCAGCTCTGTAAACGCAGACAAGTGAGAGAATTTGTTCTTAAATAAAAGTTCCAGTATCTGATTTCCCATTCATCAATTTCCAGTTAGACAGGAATGGCAGCAAAAGATCCTACGCATTAAAAAGCAGCACAAAACATTTACAAGTATTTTAAACAAACTTTTTTATTTCTCTTTGACATTTTTTAATTCTCTGTGCTGGTATCCTCGAATGGTGACTAGAATGAATCCTTCAAAATATAATTACTTTTCTGCATCTCTTTCCCCATAGCCTTCCTTTTCCTCAACAAAAATCATACCCCCATTATATATCTCTGCATTGCTTAAGCTCTCCAGTTAATTTCAGCGCAAGATATTGTCTGCCCACCTGCCTCTCCTGCACTACAGGCTCCATTTGCCACTTGCAGTTCCTTGCAGACATAAACGCCAGCACACAGAAGGGTCCAGCTGGCACTTCTGCCCCGAGCCACCACTGCATTCCCCCAATCACTCCAGGTACTACAGCAGTCAGCACCCAGAAGCCTGAAGAGCTATCACAAGACAAAATGAACAGCCAGGGGTAAGACAGAGTCTGTCCTCAAGATGAGCTGTTCCTGAGATCTGGATACTTCTGTTTTCTTTTTCCTTATTTTTGATAGCACAATGATGTGGGTTTTCCTTATCATACCCTGTGCGTAATGCAGAAGGACTGTTGTTTTTCACTGGTCCAATAACCCTGAATTTTGAAAACATTGAAGTAAATTGATGGGAGTTAACTTCATAAAATTCTAATGGCAACAGTTCATGCAGACTATGGGATCATCCATGAGACTCGTTTAGTCTCTCATTTTTTTTTTAATAATTCCACTTTTCATCATTTTCAGATTCACAACAATTAACATGAGAGTAGATTCAAGGCTTTAATGGTAGATATTCTGCTACTTTAACTTTTGTTCACCTGTATGTTAGTGACAGAAACTCTCACAAGATTCAGGTTGATGAGCACTGGTCTCTCCTATCCCTTTTCTTGCTGTTCATCTGACA
Organism: Erpornis zantholeuca; assembly: GCA_013400515.1. Classification (NCBI taxonomy): domain Eukaryota; kingdom Metazoa; phylum Chordata; class Aves; order Passeriformes; family Timaliidae; genus Erpornis; species Erpornis zantholeuca. The sequence goes on from VZTN01018034.1 coordinate 8,127, forward strand.
CACAAAAATATCAGAAAGTAAATTAAATTCCCGCTTTTGTATTTTAAAAAGAATAAAGGGAGTACATTTCATTTTAATGAGGCTGCCTTGTTTATAATATTTTTTAAAAATGCAAAAAGAAACATACAGAAAGATCCAGACTGCTTTGGCCTGAAGAACTATGCATACTACTAAGAAGAGAAACTTGTTGCAGAATTCCTGGGAAATGCCTTTTATTGTAAATACTATTTTGATAGGAAGAGGTACAACTTACCAAATAACCAGCTGTTGGCCCTGATGGACCCCTCTAACAGAGTTTTCAAAAGGTAGGAAGGTGGACAAATGCACTAAAACGCATTGATCCTGCTAGCCCTAAACTCCATAGGGGAGAGACTTCAGATCTCACAAAATGAGCAAAACATGCATAGCACAAAAAAATACAAACACTAAATGATTCTTTACTATTTCTGGAAATAATCTATCTTTCCATAACGTTTACTTGCCTCATGATCCATAGGAACTTGTACATGCATTTCTCCTGCCATAGTAAGGTTTCAATTTAATTCAGCATCAATGTATTCCAGAAATTTTGAGGTATCTTCCCATTAAATTAGATCTAAATGGCATAAATCTCTGGCTACTATTTTGGCTGCAAAAGATTCTACTTGCAGCTGTTCATTCTCCACATAAAATCTTCTTATAAGATGAAATTTTCCATGTATCAGCCATGCTGAAAGGTGAATATCCGTCTAAAGGTTTGAGTAAAATTAATTCAGTCTTCATGAACATATGCTACAAATAATTCATTCTGTATCTACAGGCATACACAGAGATATACTTTATTCTCCATGGTTTAGTACTCAAAATAGATTACTCAGTATTGTCTGAACTTCAAACTTGACAGGTCTGAAAATTGTTCTTCTAGAGATGAGTGTGGGCAGCACACCTTTTTATTCCTTAGGACAAATAGGAGATAGCAGAATTTCTCTTGCTTAAATCTCCCATAAAATATCAGAATTTACTTTCATTTTAGTTATAAGAATGCTTTCAGCCGAAATGCTTTTCATGAAATGTGAAGAGGTATAGAGAAATAGAAGGTTTAGTAACACCTAATCCTAATTTTCTTTCACCTTATTGAAAAAAAAATTAAAAAGAAAAGCCTTGTTTTGTGGTTTTAAGTGCTCATATAAGCCATCAACACAAGTCTTACCATGTTGTTTCTCTCTATAGTAGTTATCTTACAAAAGAATCCTGAAGAAAGACTTAAGAGGAAAAATGGAAAAAGGAATAATTCTGGGACTTATGTGAAAAAAACAAATATAAACATAAATAAAGTCTTAAATATGATTGGAATATTTCCTCAAAATATTAGAGAAAGAACCTGTAATTTGGATTAATCCTGTGTGTTGAACGTTCATCAATCCATGGAATCATGCTTTCTTCTTACAGATCAGTTTTCAAAAAGGTGCCCTGATGCTCTTAGTAACAGACAGTGCAGATATGAGGATAAATAATTCAAATAATTTATCAGGAAGAACCACCACTTAAAGATAAAATCTATATCAAGAGTAGCATGTGTTTAATATTGCTCTGCCAACTATGTCATCAATGATACTTTTTCAGCTTTCCTTTAGAATTCCAGGAATATAAGTATTTAGCACTATAGATAATAAACTCATAATGTGACCAAAGAGGAGCAAAGAATTCAAGTACTGAAATGACAGCACACTAGCAAATTGGCTGGAGTGTACACATTTTGTAAAGGTATAAATCCAAAGTTTCTATAGTGCTCATAAGATCAGTTAACATTTTTCAATATTAATGGTTATGACATATAATGGATAATTATTGGCAATTTTAGAAATTGTACAATCTTTACTAACTTCAGGTTTTTTGCATGTAAATGCAATTTCTATACTGCATCATAGTTGGTTTCAAATAAAATAGACTGCAATAAAAAGTAAGACAGAGGTGTGCTCTGGATTCATCAGAGCATTGTCCGAAGAGATTAAAAGTGTCACGAAGGTTTCTATGGTAGAATCAAAATGTAAAATTAATTAATGAAGCTCTATCCTGGGTGCCTTGTGAGTTTACAGTAGATTCATTATATCATATACATTACAGTTGTTAAATTCTGAGCAGGTAAAACAGCCTGTTTGAGAAGTGAGGTTCTCTCCTTGATAAAGTATATTGAATTATTCCTAATGTTTTGTGCTGAGGTGCATAAAACTCCAAAAACAGAGTTTTATGCAAAATTGTCTGAATTACCAAGAAAGAGTTTATTGAGAGGGTATAACAAAACCTGCTCTGAAGAAAATCTCATCTTTTAAAACTTTGTGTAATATCAATCTCTAGTAGACATAGTGATTTTTGTTTCTATTATGTCAATGAACACAGCCATACAAAATGACGGCTGAGAAGGTAGGATTGCTTTTCATGGTTGGAAGGACAGTTAAATTGTTCTTGCATCTATTTTTTTTCTGTGAAAATAACTGACGGCTTTCTCAGTTTTTGGCTAATAATTTGTGAGAATCTTCTATTCATGAAAGTGACAGATTTATAGATCTCACAGGCAAAATTTAGCCAGGCAGTTACTATGCAAATTTCTCCAAATTTGCCTGTCATTGTGCTTTAATCTTTACTTTATCTGCTTTATCTGCCAACTTCTATATAGGAAAAGAAATCTCACAAATCCTGCAAGGAAGAGTGGAACCACAGCTTCACACAAATCTTCCAAGTTCAACACATTCTCTTCCCCATCTTGATCATCCATATGTTGTAAGATGAAGAAAAAAAAAAATCAGTCCTTTTCCTAGTTAATTTCTCAACCTCCTTCCCTTGTCAAAAGAAGTGCTATTATTATTTATAACACAGTAACACCTAGAGACAACTGAGACAGGAAGTCAGGGTGTAATTTACCTGTCTAAAAGTAGATTACTAGCACCGGTTCAAGTGTTTTGCTCTTTGGAAAACGCTCGCCTGAACTCCTCTCTTCCATCAAGAAACACTTTTGCTCTGTTCTTCCATGCAGGCAACTATATTTTGACGTCCACAAAAAGCTATGGACTCCATTGTACACATTCTCCATGGAAATCCGTGTTATTCTGTGCATTTAAACCACAGCTAAACCTGGTCATTCAGCTCTCCCAGCTGTGATAAGCATTTGATGTTTATATAGCCACTAATTTTTGTAATGCCAGGACCAGTTGGGCAGCTCTTGAATAAGGAAGCTCCTCTCAAAGTGATAATAATCTCTTAATTATGCGTGTTCCTGCACCTGGTGTCAAGGTCAGCAGCAGTACAAGAAGCAACAATGAAGAAGAGAGAAACCTAATGGACTTAATGGAAATTCCCAATCAGGTAAAAAAAGAGAATCAGGAAAACCTATACAGAGTTTTGTGGGAGACAGTATTCAAGGCAAGGGGAAGTTCCCATTTAGTGGGAGACCCAGCTGGGCTTACATTGAGTCACGTCAGTTTCCACAACCACTAAAGGTGCCTGTCTAGTGAGCAGAGACAAACACAGAGGCAGGAAAGTCTGGCTTGGGGCAACACCCATGGCATGCCCCCATCTTTGCCAAACAGCACATTATTTTCATACACCACTCTCAAGGAGAGAAAGAGCACATTGACATAACATTTCAGGGCACCCTTTCACTTGATTGTCCTTTAGGTACTACTGGCTGTTTCTGCAGGCCAAAAGGTTGGGGAAGAGCAGCTGTCACATGGAAGGATAAGGGGAAACAGAACTAGGGATATCCAGGTGAATAACAATGGCCTTGGAGCTACATGGAGTTCTTGGAGCAGGGTAGGCTAATCCACAGCTACAAAAGAGAAAAGTTTTCCAGCACTGCAGGCACCAAAGGCAAGACAGGAGTTAAAGTGGCCCATCAAGTGTAGAACACCATTGCCACAAGCTGCAGCCCTAATCAAGAGAGCTCTGATTCAGAAGACAAGAAACTTTTCAACAAAAGAAAATGAATGGACTGAAAAAAGCGATGCTGGATATGGATAGAGTTATAACAGAAAAAGAGAAAAAACAATCAAGAATTTATGACTGTCTGGTTTATCTCATTGGTCATTTGCTCTGCTTTCTTCTGAATGGTCCCTCTCCTGCAGATGAAGAGATGGCACCACATCAGGCATTTTGATGCAGTCTGGGCCAGCACTTGTTCAGGGATATTGTCGTAAAAGGCTTTTCCTTTTTGACCTCACCTTCCTTTGCTTCACAACTGTGCCTTGCTACTGCTGTCAAGCAGAGGTAGTAAGAGTAGCATCAGCAGGAGTTGCAGTGGCAGGAAAATTTCCTTCAGACTGGATGTTTCTAGTTTTCACGGTTTATAGTTTCCACTGCGACCAATGTCATGGATGCATTAATAATAGAAATTTCACTAACAGGACTAAGTTTGTGCAGTGCCACTCTAAAAAGCCTTGCTTGTCTCTGACTCCCTGCAACAGGGCCACGTTGCCTCAAACAAAAAGATATGGCAGAGCAGCACTGCTCTTAAAATGATTCTTAAAAATAGCAAGCTCTTGAGAAGGGAGTGTTTGGAGATGAGAGTTGAATCCACATGAGAGTTCCTGTTAGTGTGAGCACTGTGTTGGGAATGCAATATGGTGAGCACCAGTAGATGGTCTAGGCAGGGACAGGCATCTAGAGATCATAAGCAGATATTTTAAGCTGAATCAGTTCCATGGAAAAATTTCCCATTCTGATCTAATTACTTGGCCTGGGAAGTGGAGAGTAGAAATGCAGCACTGCAGCTGTGCTTCTCTCTTGTGGTGAGAGCTCCACTGGTGACAAGCAGAATGAGAGGGAGGAGTGTTTGCTTGAGAACCTATAGAACACTGGACTGTCCAGAAAACATGGGCAGGAGAGTTCCTAGTACAAGAATGGAGCTCTCTAAATTTGATATTGATATGCTGGGTTCCCACACACCATGCCTTTGACTGCTGATTTGTTGAGAGCTGGAAAAATTTGTGACAAGGTATGAAAACGCTTGACCTCACCCTGTACCAGCCTAGGAGAGATGGAGAGAAGGTCCAACAATTTGAAGCAGATGAGGTGTTCATTAGTTGCCAAAGTGCCTCCAACTGAACGTGGGTGAGGCTCATTTTCTAGCACAGAACAACTTGGTGAGAGTTGCTATGAGTGCCACAGTGCAGCCTGCACTGAAACATAACCTGGACTATGACCTAGTGTGTCATCAGTTGTTACAAGGCCAAATTAGGGACTAAAAAAAAAGGACAGCCAAGGAAAAGAACCTGTTAATGCAGAGAAATATTGGTATTTCCTGGTGTAAGACAAGGTTTCATTGTCAGGACCGAAAATACTCAGAGCGGAAAAGTGTCAAGACTGACTCTGATCTTCTGTTAAGTCACCTGAATGATATTGTACTTCTTCTAAACATCAGAATGGAAGGGAGAGATGCCTTCCACTATGAAGTATGGGACATTTTTTTAATATGCTTAGGTATGTTAGTAACAAAAGCTTTTGCAAGTTTGGTGACCCTCAATTTCTAGTCCTAGCTTTTCTCTTGTGAAAATCTGAGAGAATGTAAGTAGTTAGCTCAGCTCTTATTTCTCATATAGTCCTAGATGCCACATTTAAGGCCCATTTTGTCCAATTCCTTTAGCAGTGCTTGATCCCTTTCCCATCTAAGTCCTCTCCATATGGCTATATTTTGTCAATAAGTGCATTTAGCCCTGTAGGAGTAGCACCGTAGAGAGAAATGAACTGCTACTGAGTACCAGGTGTCCAGGACAAGTATTTCACAGAGCTGGGTATGTGCACTGGTAGCTTGAAACAGCACCAGGAAGATGAATCACAGAGGGAGCACAGTTTTCCAGATTTAACCCAGTGCACAGAGAGGACAGAGGAATTCTGACTCTACAGAAGTCCATTTCTAGGAAAGACTTCTAGACTTATTATGGTCAGGTCAATTATACCCTCAGAGTAAGAATCCCTGTACTTACAGTACAGTCCCTTTTTTTTTT
>VZTN01018049.1:0-25616 GCA_013400515.1 Erpornis zantholeuca
TTTCAGTTGACAAATTACCTTCTGAGAAACATCTTCTTCCTTTCCTTTGCCTCTATTTCTTCTGAAAGATTTTTTTATGCAATTCTTATCTAATAGGTAGGATATACTGTATGATGGAAGGCCAGCTTTGGGATTTTCTGTAATCAAACCAAAGGCTTTTAAGTGCTATGTAATTGAGGATAGGAAGGAATTTGTTGGAAAATAGATATCCTCTGGTTAAATACTAGGCATTATGAACAAACGCATTTAAGGTCTTGTAGTGACTCCAGAAACACAGAGGAGGAAATTTTGGACAAATTTCTTTTTTTTAATTAGAAAATAAATCTCCCCTGAGAAAAAGTACCTACAAGTATTTGATTTTTTTGTAGAAGCCCAAGAGGAGAATGACACACTGGTGAATTACAAGAATAGCCTTGATGGTCATATTGTGCCAAATCATTTGAATTCTAAAGAACAGCACAATGACAGAGACAAGAATTTTCATGTACTCTATATTTGAAAATAGGTACTCTGTCATCCAATGGTAAGTCGCCGCATTTCTACAAATAAGAATATCTTAAATGAAGTGTTCCTCATCAATGCCAAATTAAATGGTATTATCTTCTAACATCTGGGGCTGGCAGAATTCCCTTTTTTCTGTTTGCAAATAGTTCATGTAGCATTTTGCATTCTGTATGTTTTTGTTTCTAGGCATCCATTGGGTAGCATGGGTAAGTCATCAACTGTTTGTTTTAACAGTTTAATAAACATTATATATGGTGCTTTTTCTCTTTCATAATTTGACTGAAACCTTAAAACAAAATAAGATGAAATAAAATAATATAAAATAAACAAACAAATTGAAAATATTACTAAGACAATGTGTTAATTAACCACAAACCTTATCTGAACTGTAAAAAATGCAGTAACTGTAATCTTTTGTTAGTAAAGACATTTAGCACAACCTGAAGGGAAAAAGAACAAATGTAAAGCATTTAAAGTACAAGCAAATTAAATTTGGGTTGCCACTCTTCATGTGTGGAAATATAGAGAAATGTTTAGATGTATAATGTGAATTATACTAACTCCCTGCCTGTTTCTTAATGGGTTCAGTTCCACTGGTGGATTTCCAAAGTTAAGCTTTATTTTTCCATTTTTAAAGTTGGTATGTACAAGAGGAACTTTGCTGAAATAATGACTCTGCTACTAGATATTTTTTTCCTTTCACTGAATATGTGATACAGAAGGAGCAGAACCCAAGGTTTTTGAAATGCAGCTAATATGAAAGTCATTTTATCCTGAGAGAAATAGAAGTACAAAGAATGAAAATGGTGAAGGAAAGAAGGGTTTATGGGACGATGCTAAACTCTTGTTAGCAATGTAGTGTTTTCCTAGGGTGGGGAAGAGACCAGCTGACCAACTGGCTTAGAGCACTGCTATCCTGTGCCTATCCTATGTACTAGATATGCTTGCTATACCATCACCTTTCTAATGGTGCTCCATCTGTTCAGCCCTTGTCTGTGTGCGCCTGGAATGTTTAGTGCAACATTAAATAGAACCGAGCAGCTGCTTAACTGTTCCAAACCATCCTAAAATTGCAATTTGGAGTGGGTTGAGGTGGGCAGGATTGGTGACTGTAAGACTAGAATGGTCATTGATACAGCATCATTCTAAAAACTTGTTTCCCTATTATTCAAGCAAAAAAATTTAGCCAGGAAGGGTGAAAAATCCACAAAGAAAACCACTGTAATGTACTTGAAACCTTGATATTTCATCTGAATAATGTAAGAGACATGAAGTATTAGACTACTGGTCAGGTAGATCTTCCCCACAGAGAGCTGCAGTAGCAGGCACTGGATAAGGGTACCTAGGGTGCTGAAACCTCTGCTAAAAGCCATCATGGAAAAGAGGCTCCCACAACCTCTCCTTAGGTATTTGTGTTATCAGTTATTGCTGGATATAAGATTTTTTTTTTTCTAGCTCTCTTGTTAATGCCACGGTTGAAGTTAGCACTGTGAGAGCCAGAATTATTGCCTGAGGTACATTTAGTCTCATCTGCTCTGTGACCTTCACACTGTGAGCTTCATCCTCACCAATGCCAACCTTTTTCAGCGAGTTTACAATGTTTCTATTTGTCATTGTTTGAACATTTTCAGTGTCACTTAAGAGGAAGAGGTCAGAGAGCAGAATGAGTGAGGTTGTTGCTTGGACACAAATGGCTGTTGTCTGGACACTGGTAAGTCTTCTAAGGACAGATTTTCTTGCTGCAGAAGAGTAAACCCTAGGATTATCACAATTTTTTATTAGCAAAAAAATAAAGTAAGGAAAAGAAAAAAAGGCCAACACTTACTTCAGTTAAGCTGTTCCAGAAATTATCCAAAGGCTAAGTTTTAGAAACACCAATAATATTGGCAAATAATATTTCCATTTCTTTATATATCCAGTTTGCATAAGTCAGCAAAAAACCCAAAACCACTTTTGAGCTTAACTGGAAAATAGTGCTGAGAACACCACTTACCAACTCTCCTGTGCTCCAAATAACAAAGCAAGAGGAAAAGAGGAAACCAAATTTGAGCACTTTGTGGACACACCGCCAGTATTGTGCTTCAGAAACCCTGGACTTACGTGAGCTAAGGATTTTTCCACTCACAGCTTTAAAGGATGGGAATCCATTTGTTGTTATGACACCTAAAAAAGGTCTCTATTCTTTGGGGGTCTACATGCAAGGGAGCTATCTATGCTGTAGTCAGTGGAGACCTTACATTCAAGACAGCTGCCCTGACAGAGGTGCTGTGTACTTTTTGAGTTATTCTGGAGTTTCCAAGACATTCACATAGTCAGATATGATGTGGGACCTATGAGAGAGCAGAGTCTCTCTGCATAGCTGACTGAAGGCTGGGAGGGGTAACCTGGGTCTTCTGGAGTGGCACTTTGTGTCTTTGCTTGAACAACTAACCTCAGTCTTAGGTGTGAGCTTTAGAAAAACATGGATTTCTTGCTAAACTCCATTAACTCTATTCATATGTGCAACCCTTGAGCAAATATCACAATGTAATTCAAAGACTACTGAAGGTCTACATTTAGGCATCTGAGCTGAGCCCTAGATCTTTATGATTTGTAATGGGAGCTTAAACTTGAGCGTGAATTTCAGCATCCTATTCTTGAAGTGCCATCCAAAGTGCCCAGACATTTCCATTTGCTGAGCTGTAATATTTAGGAACCTGATGTTTTTCTATAACAGAAGGAAAAAGCACAAAAGCCCTGATTCAACAACCTCAATTTTCTGTGAAATATATCAAACAAAAAAAATGCTAAACCAAAGGACGTAGCTTGGCCCCAGCTGTAGACTAATTTGGCCCAATTTAAAAGTGATTTTGCTGGACTGGTCAAGGCCTCTTCTTAGAAAGTTGTAGTACTAAGAGAATGACCTCTGTATTTATATCCTGTATACCCACCATAATTTTACTCTACAGACTTTACTGAGATGTGGACAAATATCCCATCCCACAATTTTATAAGGAAATGGACTTTCTATAGAGAGACTTGACAGTAGCTGCTTTGCTTATATAACACTGTCAAAGTGTTTGGCAGTACCTCACAAAACAAATAAAGAATTTTGGGTTTATGATTCACCCTTTTCCTTCAGCCATTGTCAATATTTTTCAAGCTAGTTAATAAATTTCTCATATTTTTCTACATCTCTTCTTCGAGACTTTGTCTTTCTCCATAATTTTTCTTCACTGATAAATGCCTGAACTGCATGGTGGGAAACTTGAAGTGGAAAAATTTTAAGAAACAAGTAAGACTGATCCTGTCATTGCCAGGTTGACCTGACATTATTTTATGTTCTGGTGATTATGGGAACCCATTACTTAGGCATCTGATTTTATCTCCATCTTGAACTTGACACAGAAAAAAAAAATAGTTGGTTCCTTTGTTCCCACCCACAGGATGTTTGTTTAATTCTGACTTCAACACTGAGCAAGTCAAATGTTTGTGGTACTTGTGTTTACAAAAGCCCTTATGGGATATGGTGGTACTTCTTGCTGTCTTTACATGAAAGTTAGCAGTTTTGCCTGCTGAAGGGCCTTGTGGAGAGAGATAATATTTCATAATATGGAGGTAGCAGGCAGCCACATACACAACTGCATGTCAAAGAGCCATGTAAGTCTATAAAGGAATAGCAAAACATAATTTTTTTGGCCCTATTGATAATTTTACTCTTCAATGTATTATTTCTTTAACTCTTAAGGTTTCAAAAGCTCTAGCAACTTTGTCTGTGGCCTTCACTGGAATTTGATTTTTCATCTTAGATATTCTTAGCCAACAACTCATCAGTATTAGCAGCTGGAAGAATTGGGCTTGGTGAAAAGGATGCTTTTAAATTCTTTTGGAAAGCACTAAGGTCCAAGATATATTTTTAATTTTGCTCTGGTGCTGAAGTAATCCACTGAAAATTATATGTACAAAATGTCCTGTGATAATGGGTGTCTGGCTAGATCAGGTGACATTTTTACAGCAGTCTGCTCCACTACCAACAAAGGAAGTGCTCCTGTATTAACAAAGGAACTGTGTCATCACTGTTGCCACTGTTCCACTGCTTGAACTGAAAGGGTCAATATGCTTTCCCCAAGGCTGTAGAACATCTATAGTATTTTGAGTTGTTTTTTACTATTCCAGTATACAGCTGGAAGAGAGGAAGATGACAGGGATCCAAGTTTGCTCCTTCCTATTCACTTCTGGTATAAATATTATGACAAAAAATTCTCCATACATGACCGGCAGAAGTCTAAAAGACTTTTTGCTAAAGAGACTGGGTTGTACAAGTGAAATAGCTCTTTCATAAACCTCTTAATTTTAGTACTTCATATTTTAGGATAATGAAGTAAATAATGCAGTATCTGTAATATAGTCTAAATAATATAGGAGGGTATAAATAAATGTAGATCTTGTTAGCCTAGGATGCTATATACTTTATGATAGGAATTAAAAAAAACATTCAAGAGTAACTCAGGTGCCTCACACAAGCTTTAACAGTTCACTGTCATCAAGCAGTATTGCCTGTGTTACTTTATGTAAATAAACATATAATTACACTGGTTACTTCTGTAGATAGGCAACTTCAGCAACAGCCATTCTGTTAGGACTTGAATAATTTTTGAGGATTAAAAGAAAGTATTTGTGAAGACATATAATTCCACTCTCTTCAATTTGTGTTTATTTCACTACCCAGTGACCATCTGAGAGTGCTGTATTCCAAGCAAAAAATTGTATGTTTAAACAGAAGCTTCCTTCATGCTAACATTTAATTTCCTTCCCCTCCATCATGCCTCAGGCAAGGCTCTCTTTCGTTCTTTTTCGCCACAGTAGTGTACACTATAACAAAGTATAGCTATTCATGTGATACAATATAGTAATCAGAAGTAAATTACACTCTTTAAAATTACCATCCTTAATCACAATTCCTAAAACAATGTGATAATTGCTGTCATGGGAACACGGAAAGAAATAGACTAGTCATTAAACAAATACTATAATCATTAATAACAAGTGGCATGTGAAATAACAATTTTCTACTAATCACTAACCTAGAGCTGTAGTGCAAACTGAAGATTCTCTTTCATGAATTAAACTGGATGGTTACAGCTAGAAAAGGCATAAACTTGCAAAAACAGTTTGCTCGTTAACAGGTTTTTGTACTGTGTTTTGTGCAACAGCACATTTCCCCATCTATATATCAGTTTCTCTGTGCAGCAGTTACACACCTGTATTTCCACTCTGCCCTTCAGACCTCTAGTAAGCTTATCAAACTCAAATTTTGAGGAAAAAACATACATCCAGATGTTGGCCACTTGGATTGTTAAACCTTCCAGTTTGAAAAAATAAAATAATATCATATTGAAAACAAAAGGTCTAGGGCCACTTTTTTTACATTGCTCACACATTGTTTAGTCTGAGAGGGAGTGAGCATTGGACAGAGAAGAAAAGAAAAAAAAGGTATAGCAGTGAATTTGTCATGAAGGTATACCAGTTCATTTGAATGAACTTAGAAGGATTTTCTTTGATGGATAAGGCCAAGCTATAAAGAAACCTGGGAGCTTTGGTGCCTGTTTTTCCTGTGTTAGAGATGCTCAACTGCAATGTCAGGAAGCTGAACATCTGAAGTCTTGTTATCAGTGTAGATAGGGAGAGAATGAGGCAGAGCTGGGCAGCTGTGTGCATATTCTAATTGTCAACAATGTTGTTTAGAGTCTTAAATCCCACAATTACCAGAAAATGATCCTTCTCTCCATAGGTAGTGAGGAAACTTGTCCTGTCAGTCTAGCTGGCTACATTTTCTGAAGTAAGGGAATCTAGCTCTTCATTCATATTAGAGCACAAGCTCACATAGCATTCATGAGGACCACAGCTGTAATTAAAATTCTGTGACTTTTAATTCTACATACACTATCAGCCTAAGTATCACTTTGTGCCTCTAAAAAAGTAGAAAATGGCCCTCAGGTCTTTCCTTTGTCTTTGTTTTCTCAATGAGAAAGAAGGTTTACACCAGAAAAGTAGTCAGGAAAAGTCTGATTTATACATTGCCAATGTATTCTTTGAAGAAAGATAATGGAGCCACTGAAGTGCAGTTAAAGTGGGAAATGAGTATTTTTATTTTTGGGAGACTACGATTGGTGTTTTTAGAGGGCAGAGGTTGGAGCCTCCTCTCCACAAACTGTTCAAAGGCAGTGATCTCGTGTAAGACTGTGGGAGAAAGGGTTAGAGGGTCAGAAGTTTTGTCTTGGCTCACTCATTGCAACTTGGTTATCATCTCCAAATGTGTAAAGGAACAAAATGGATTATCTGTACTTTTATTCCCATCCAAGGATAGGCAAGAAACTGGGGAAGAATTTCAACCATTTGTCTCTCTACATCTATTTGTATTTTTCTGACAAGATTTGTTTCCTTGGAAAACAAACCAAGCAAACATTTTCCTCCTTGCATCTGCTCCAACACATAAGGGCTGGCAAGGCGTGCCTCCCACAGTTGCCTGCCCAGTCCAAGCTGTAGAGTCAGGCTGTGGGAGGCTGGGATATCTCTGCCCAGCAGGACCAGAGCCTCCTGCAGATTCCTGACATGCTCATACCCCTGCATTGACTGAGAGAAAGGTGAAGGAGGCAGTGTGGACCTTTATATTGGTGCATTTCTCAGGTTTTTTTAAAACAGGTGATGCTCACTAGTCAAAACTATCCCAAGGAGGGTTGAGTAAATTCATTTTTCAAAAGTAATTTGGAGATGGATACCATTACGTTGTTGGGAAATTACCCAAGTGGGCAGGCATGGACAGGGAATGGCCAAGGGAAGGTTTTTGTCTTGCGTGAATATTTCTGTTATTTTCACAATGTAGTTATGATCCTGTGTGGAATGAAAGACTGGTGGAAGGTCACTTTTGAAGTGAAAATGCTTTCCTCCCATTCTTCCTCATCAACTGACCTCACCAAGACAAATAGATTTTTGCTCAAGTATATCAAAAGTAACTCCTGGGTTTTTTTCTATTTTTCTCTGTTAAAAATGAACAAATAAAAAACCCCTCAAAAGACAAGTAAAAAAAACCCCATACAAAATACTTATTAACATTTTATGCAAATGACACTTGTTAACCTATACACATCCAACTAATCTTTCATTAACTATAAAGTTCTCATTTGCTTCCAGGTATTTCTATTTCTTCTTTTTAGTGGTGATTTCCTAAGTTATAACAAGCCAGATAGCTACTTCTAATCTCTATAGCAATGGCTCTTAAAATATTCAAAATGACTAATTTATTTTTAATGATATTTATCTCTGAAACAGTTTAGGCAATGTGCTTTACACTCTGCAGAAAAATTCTCCTTGATCCCCAAGGAAAACCTGTATTTTTTCAGGCTAAGCCAATTTTGAAAACGAAGATGTTTATTAAAAATAGAGATCTACAGAGAAGCAGACAGAGCAGGGCAACTAGTATTAAAAGCAGTAACTGAAAAGGTCCCTGGGGACATTTTAAAACAGAATACATTGAGGCTGTTTTTTAATTGATTTGAAACCTCCCTGATCAATTTTACCTAGGAAAGGTTGATATGAAACATTCTGAAACAAGAATTTCCTTCATCGTTTACACAAATGGGAACTTAGCACACTGTATCCATATATAGGCAAAGTACTCAAAATGAAAGCTGTTTGAGAACTAAGAGAAACTATTGTTGGGTGCCTTTGCCACACAGAAACTCCTGTTATAAAAGCAGTTGCATCCCATGATGTCTTTGGGAAAGATTTAGCAAAAAAATTTTTGAAGGCTCAATAAGATGTAAGTAACATCACACAGGAAAGGCATTTATTGATCATTAAACCCCTGAGTAGATCTTGTCTCCAAAAGATGTGCCAATCCTTCTTCCAATTTTACACTTCATGTTGCTTATATAACATTTATCTTATCCACTGAGACAAATCACTGGACTTTATCCTTGATAATTCTACTTAATTTCAATGAAGTACACACACTGCCATATATGCCTGTGCTTTGCAAGCCAGATCAATGTTTCCTTTCTACTACTACTACTACTACTACTACTACTACTACTACTATTATTATTATTATTATTATTATTATTATATTAATTTCAATATCTTTCACAGTGTTTCAGTACTTGAATGCCATTCTGCTCTTAGCTGCATGGTAGCAGCCCTTTGGCCTCATCATAATTTTGGGAGCAGAGGTATTCTCTGGTTGGGGACTGCTATACAGAACTGCTCTGTTCCTGTCTTTGCAGAAGGTCCGAGTTTACTGATGCTAAAAATGTCTTTCCCTACCTGAAGCCTAAGACTTTTTCCACATTCTCATCATTAATTAGGTAATTGGAGTTGATTTTGAGATGAGAGGTCACATTTAATTTTATGTACTTAATTTGGTACATTACTGATTCTATACAATTTTTCCTGCTGCTACAACTTGATATTAAGGCATCAAGTTTGATACTTCATGTCATTTATTCTAACCTCAGAAGGTGTTGCTGAATTCTCAGTCCTTCTGTAGCAGATTAATTTAATTCTGTGGTGTTATTTGTGGTAAGCTTCCCTTCTTTAGTCTGGAAGATATTTTGAAACAAAGGACCTGCAATTCTCCTTTTGGAATATAAGCACTGTTTCTGCAGTCAGGCTGAGAAACACCTTACTGTGTGTGGCACAGTAAAACTGAACTCAGGGAAGCTGTGTCCCTTTTTTCCTTCATGGTGACTTCTGTGCCGGAGAAAACGGCCAAGGTCACCAAGCTTAGGCACAGGGCTGACAGAACAGGATTGCAAAGGCAGCTCTCTGGCTGTTCCAAACAATTCTGAATGGCAGTGCAAGAGTTCTGCAGGATGTATGCAGATTTCTTCAAAATATAAAACTCAGAAGCCATCTCAGAATTGAGACATATATATATTTTTTTTTTTTCCTTATGCATTCTATTCCTCTCCTTCACTGATTTCACTGTCTCTAGCAGTTTTGGTTGGTACATACATCCCATACATTATGAATAGAAATGCTGTGTTGTGAGATTCTATTTTCTTGAAGTTATAAGAGGTAAATCATCCTAGTTTCTTATACAGAAAATAAAACAAGGTTTGGGATATTTAGATAAATTCAAAGTCAAGAAGTTACAGTATCTCACCACCTGTTTGGCTTTTCAAAATCTTTTCATTTCAAGACTCACAAAGATAGCAATGGCTACTATTCATCATCTGAATAAAGAACTAAACACCAGCAGTACAAAACATATTTACATAAGCATTATAAAAAATAAGATTTTTATTTTTATTTTACTGTTGAGATGACAGCAATAACAGATGTGAAAAACAAGTGGGAAGTGACTGAGAAAATCTCCATGTAAATTTTATTTGTGAAGATGTTAATATTTTCATTAAATAGATGGAAGAAAATCACAGTAAGAATTCCAAACTTAATTAAAATGCTCAACAATTTCAAGACAAAGTACTTTTCTTTAGGAGAAAAGAAACTTCCTGTGAAAGTCTTGTGTCAGAAGACTGGTAGCCTAAAATTTTAAATTCCAAAAATAATCTTCTCAAATTTCCATTTTTTTTTCTGTTGAAGACAGGATTTCATGTTCAGAAGATTTTTATAGATACTAAAAAATAATTTTAAATTACTTCCTGTTTTCTACAATTTATGGCTCTTTTTCTTTCTGACTAAAACAAATGTGTGATTGCATTCCCCTAACTCCTACTTTTCTCCAATGTGTATAAACAATTATTTTGAATGTCATTGTTTATAGATGCATACATATCCCATCTTAAAATAAAAGTTTGCATCTCGGCTGCTCTCTGAGGGCAACTGCAAAATGCTGTAGAACACCAAATATTCCTAAATTAGATAGCTGGGGCATTTTAAGCTTGGAAAGAATTTTTTTTTCCTTGGTTGAAGAACACAGAATTTTTTTGAATATTTAGAATGAAAAAGATGCAGCTGTGCTCTCTTGGGTGCAATAGAATGGATTTTCTCAAAGAGGGAAAATGAGTTTATCATCTGGATTTGTGTCATTTACACCTAGAGGGAATTGGGAGAATGTGAATAGCCCATCAAAACTGCCAAAATGTGAATGACATTAGTTGCAATCAAGAACCAGAAGCAGATGAATTTTACCAACAGTGAGACATAGAATGGGATATGTAAAAATAACATAATTATACCCTGAGAGAGAGAGCTGGCATAAATAAATAGACATCCCTCTCCACTGTACGAGATATTCTCAGTCTTTCCTCTTTGCAGTGTGTGTCCCTCTGTCCACTGCTGGCCTCCTTGGCTTTGCCTGCTGTCATTTTGCCCATCTGCCTCATCAAATTTACTGGTCTGTAATTTGTGGATTCCTCCTGAGCCCCCTCTTTAAAAATTATCAAATGTGGCACATTCCATCCTTTCAGCACCAAGGTTAGCTGAAATGATACACCACACACAGCAATTAGTTTAGCAAACATATATTTTAATTTCTTCAGACTTTGGGTAAAACCCCCCTGATGTTAGCACAGCTGCAATCCGTTTTCCTTCTATTGCTATCACTTTACCTTACTTCTTCAAAAAACTGGTCATCTATCACCCCATCATCACTTTGCCAGTAGACCACTGGCAGCTGCCTTTAGTTTTCTTTTTTCCAGATTCAGAACATCTTCATTGGCCAAACTGTGGAAAATATAACTTACTTTCAGAGTTCCCTGCTCAGATGCTACTTCTTTTGTAAGTCTCAATGATTCTCCTGTTTAAACACAGAAGAGTCTTCTGTTTAAACACATCTTCACTGATGTTGAAGAACAGGGGAATGGAATCCCTTCCATAGTGGTCTTTTTTAATAGTTGTAATACATATATTGTAAAAGACAACATAAAACTAAATGTCCTGGGAGCATTTTACCTGTTTAACTACTGCCTCTTAATGTTAAATTCTTCTAACCAGCTTCCTCAGCCTTTCCCAGCTCCAGTTTCTGAAGTTAAGTGCTCCCATGGTGGATATTCTTGTTGTAGCTGTTCTTTTCAGGACACTAGCTGTGGATACCTTCAGCTCTGTGTCTCTGCAAGCAGGTTTTGGAAAGGTTTGGTCTTTCACATCATGTCAGTACATTTGCACAAAAATGTGATGTTGCCAAGGGCAGGGGACCAAGAGCAGTACAATGTCTGTGATGAAGGGACAGTCAGAGCCTAGAGCTAAGTGAATATACTTTCAGATTGCTTTAGACGTGCAGAAAATATATACTGCCTGACAGTAGCATAATGGGACACTTGCTGATCATATGTCAGTGTCCCACAGTTGTACATGAAAAATGTGCTTTTTTGCAGAGTTATCTGTTGCAACACACAGATGCTGTATGTAAACATAACCTTCAGTTCCATTTTACATCAGGATGTTAATGTTTTTCCAAACATAATAAAAAACTTCATAATTTTATCATAATAATTAATCACTGAATAATTATACAAATTTAAAAGCTTATCGTACCAAAACAGGCATTGTCTTAAATAGGACATTTGCTCTAATAGATTACAACACTTAGCACTTATTATTTACATAGCCAAAGAGGATTTAAGTGGTAAAAACTTTTTTATCAGTGAATAAAAAAAAAAATCACAGAAATTATTTTAACATGAGCCTCAGGTACTTTAATATCTTCCACGGCAGACACCTAAGTCTGTGTGACATGAGGACACACTATAGGCAAGCTGACCCAGCTGTGGCCCTGAGCAGCTGTGAGCAATGGTGTGCATGAGAATGACAGCAAGTTAATGATAAAGAAATTTCATGGGCTAGTCTTCAATAGGGCTTAGAGGTGAAAATATGTATAATTATCTAATTCCCTCTCTGGGGCTAATCCTGAGAACATTCTAATGCTACACGCGACAGCAGCTGTATATGAGTTTTTAAGTTGTGTTAGAACTAACAAGAAAATTCCATTAATTTCAAAATTTACATAGATGGGTTTCCTTTGACTGAGAAAAATAATAGAAAAGAGTAACCCTTCATGGAAGCTTTTATTTCATAAAAGTGACTTCAGATTGCATTTTCCTAGGAAACTGCATAATCCTCACCTTAAAAACATAAGTGATTCCTCTTGGGAAAAACATGGTGAGGATACTCACTCTGTAAGTGAAGGCTTTAAGGACCCAGGCTAGACCTCTACAGGTGACAAAAATCCAGGCTTTTGATCACTGATATTTTTTGATATTTCCCCAATAAGACAGAAGGAAGCAAAAATGTAAGTGCAGTTCATCTATTTTATGTTGTCTCTGTAGAAAGCTGTGCCATATTCCTGCTGCAGTTCTCTGTCATATTTCCATCTGAGTTGAAGAACTGTGCCTCTCTGTTCAACAGCTCAGACTTACTGACTTAAGAGTGAGCTGCCTCTTGTTTGCCTACCTCTGTAAGCAAGAACATGCTCCTTTTGCCATCCACCTGGTCTGACTGAACACCAAGAAGTGCTCTAAGGCCTTTGCAAAATGTGATCAATTTTTGTTGTTTCTAGTTATTTTCTTCCTGCAGAACTCTCTAGATCTGCTGAGGACATGGGATACAAGTGAGTGAACATAAGGAGGGTTACTATTTCTATTTGAGAAGGAAGGATAAAATCATTAGAAAAAAATCTTTTCATCTAAGTCTTCTAGGCCAGTTTTTCAGACCTAAAAGATTTAGCAAACTTGTGTCCTATATAAAATTTTTCATTTAGACTTCCCAAGCTTTTAGAGTGAGAATGTTTCAGATATTTTGTCTTTGATAAGAGTGATATTAACGCTCATGGTGATAAAATGTGATTGAATAATTTTGAAGTCAGGTTCTCAGTTAAAATATGCAGAATTTAAAGAATGATAAATGTTATTTGCTAGGCAGGATTAAAGAAATAACTAAGTTTGTGACAATGACCCCCAAGGACTTGAGATGTCTCTAACCTTTTCTTCTCCTCTTAAGAAGCAAATCTTCACTAAAAAATAATGTAATGAAATTCAGCCTGATGTGGAGAGGTTAGTTTCAGGGACTCTTGTCCCTGCTGGCTAGTGACTCAGATGATAAATTGCCAGTACAAATCATCAGACTGATGCCTGGCAAGAACTGAAGCTAACCTTGTTCAGTACTTTTTAATTAAAAGAAAAAAAAAATCTTTTTATTTCTCACGGAATGTGTTGCAGAAAAAATCAGGCCTGAGGAAAGGAAGAAAATGGTCCAAAAGACTCTTTTGCATCTCAGCCAAAACTAAGTCTTAATGGTAATGATGCTGGGAATGGGAGGGAAGAGAAGAAAATGACCCTGACCATTGTAACACCAGCTTCCAGGTATATTGCAGATAGCATTCCCCAGATTTTTGTGCATTTGTTGTAACAATTACAAGGATCAACTCCACTGGCTCCTGTTATACCAGGGTGAGGGGTACAGTCCTATAAACCTTGAAAAAGGAATATTTTTTGTTTAAATATCTGAATTTAATTCAGACTAATAAGTACATGAACTTCTTGGGCACAAGCCGAGGTTTTCCACCCAACATAATGGCATCCATATCAAAGGAAACTGGAAGCTCTCCAGAGCTACAGGGAAATCCTACAGTCTGTTGAAACAGAAATGTTGTGTAAATATCTCAGCTTTGGGAAACTCCAGTGGTGACACAGCCAAAGACCCCTGTCACATTTTCCAGAGGTCTGCTCTGTTAAGTGAGCCTCCAAGGTCTACAGCCAGAGGTATTCCTGCACAGAAGCACAAGCCTCAAGATACTAGGGACTCCAGAAATGAAAATGTAAAAAAAAAAAAAAAACCAAAAAAACCCATTCTCTGAATATTTGGAAAATTTCTCAGTCAGATTGCACTTTTGGGAATATCTTTTTCTAGGAAGTGGAGTAAAACGTCTGAGTCCCCAAATCAGCATTCACATAAAGTCCTGTCCTAGTCAAAAAAAGCCTAGCTGAAGAACTATAGCTGGGCAAAATAATTGCAAAGCGGGTCCTGACTCTTGTTGCTAATAAATAAAGAATGTCCTAAAGAGTTACCATAAAAACAATGGTCTTACCAGGGTTCTCTGAAACTGAAGAAAAATAATTAAACTGTCTAGATGTAATAAGTAATTCAGGCAGGTCTCTTAAGACAGCAAACCAGCAAATACTCAGTAAGGTTAAACTTTCAGTGAAATTCATATTCCATTCCAGTGCTCCCTTGTTTATGCAGGCTGTCTAGCCTTCAGAGTACATCACCTGTTACATATCAGGACAAACCATTAATGTGCAAAGCTACAACAGCCTGTCAGTCTCTTTTCATACAAAAATAAAAATAAAAATAAAAATAAATAAAAATTTAAAAAAATGCAATCCTTTGGTAGTGTTTCAGCCAATTTCTTCAGGCACTGGGTGATTAAAAAACCGTGCTGGGTGAGATGGGTGCTTATTTTTGCTGCTGTTTTCTTTTTTTTCTGTTGCTGCTTTTGTGTGCAGAGATGAACAAAAAGAGCTATCATGAATGTTGACTGATCAAAGGAATGAGTTGAGTATGCTTTTGCTTTCTCTAATTAGGCTGAATCAACCCATTTTTTCATGAGTTCATTTTTAGGTGTGATTAGATTAAATCTAGTTAGAATAATTTATTTCATTTTTATTAACTTATTTCAATGAATTATTTTGTTTTATTGTATTATTTAGACTTATATAGAGAAGATAGTATTTTTCTCTAAATTTGTTAAGTATATTACTTGATTTTTTTTTCCTGAAAGGTCTCAAAATTTCATTAATGTTACATTTCTGTCTTTTTCTTTTCTTCTGTCCATTGTCCAATATGTCTTTTTACTCGATAAGTGCTTAAAAAGAGTGATAATTTTGCCTCAATTGTGTGCATTAAGAAAGCCTTTCTCCTCTAATACAATTTATTTAAAATATATAATTAATTCCCAAAGAAGTCTTTCAACATTTCTTTGTCGTTCTTCTTTTTAAAATATTGTGAAGATGAATCTTGCATCCTTTCAAAGTCAGAACTTAAAGTCATAGCAAAGATATCACTATGTTTTTAAAATAAAAGATCATATCCACACCAAACAGGTATTTCATCCTATAATGAATTTAAGCTTTTGTCAAAACCAAAATGTAAGATATTTATAAATGGGAAAGACATACCTAGACTAAATGCCGTCAGTGAGGGTGGAGGGTTGACTGCAAGAAGAACTATCAACTTCTTTAGGACATCTTGCTACTGCTAGCAAGGAGACTATATCTGGAAACAGAAGCCAGAAGGCATCAGAGAGACCTTTGGGAGGTCAGGAGCCAGAGTGCTCTCACCAGGCCTGAGGAGACTCTGACTTGACCATGAAGGTTGAAACACCATGCTTGGAGATTCTCAGCACCCAAGGATCTTCAAAGCTACAAAGTGTTCTCTTTTAGAGACCCTCTGAGGTAACTGATGTAACAGCACGGGCTGGCAACTTCTGTCAGCTTTCACTGTTTAATAATATCCAGGTGAGAATCAGCGACAGAGACCAGAGACTAAAGAACATGAAGAAATAAGTTTAAAATGATTAGATAAAAATTCCTAAAGTGCCAGAGATATATAAATCCCTCATGAGTGTATTGAGGAATCAAATTGTGTCTCTGTACATAGAACTATGCAAATGTGCCATTTACACCTCTTCCTCTCAAAGGTTTCAGGAGTTTCATCCAGTCTACACTGCCTGTTGGAGGAAATTTTTTGGAAATGAGCCAATACAGTGCCTCCTCGTAGTTCTTCCTACTTTTGTTTCCAGCAGCCCTGTTTTTTCACAGTAAGTCCAGTTTGGGCCACTTTTGTTCATTTCTATACAACCTCACTTGGGTTTCACTAGGATAAAAGGCAGCATCTTGCTGGAGCATAACATCAGTTACCCTAACATCTCTGCAGGGAGATTGGAGTCTGGGGGTCCTCCATAACTTCCATAACCTTCTAACTAAAGGGTTAATGCTGTCCCTGCCTAGTCTGAGAGGGAGAAGGTGGGATCCTCTTGTCCAGGCAGGGGCTGAATATACTGTTGCATAATTTTGTCTGTGGCACATTTTTGTCTTTTCAAAGGAAGACACAGCAGAAAGTAGACAGTGGGTGCTGATACAGGGGCACCCCTCCCCCAGCTTGTGTCCAGTTTAATTAATGTTCAGAAGTGCAGAAATGTTCCCAGACCAAAAATTTGATATTATTCTTAGAGCATCCAGGAGAGATTCCTATTGTCACCAACTGGTGTAGGTGTGGAACAAATGTCTATGACTGAGGCACATCTTTGTAGAAAATAAGATACCACCTCATGACCAAAGATGCCAAATATCACACCATAACACTGGTCTCTGTCGTGTCCTTGGCCATGGACTTTGTATGAGACATCTATTGTATAAGTGGTTTCTGGTGAGGTATCCCACCATTTTTCAAGTGCCATAAGGGACATCTCTGAGAGCAGATCAAGTGGGCATGCTGACAGCTGACTTCAGTATATCTTTCATACCAAGAAACAAAATGGGGGAAAAGGAAAAAGTTAAGTGCTCTGGAAAATTGAGGTTGGGTTTGCAAACTTAAAGGTCACTTTCAATAATTTGGGGAGTTTAAAATCCATGTCTCCACATTTCAGTTACTGGGCTACGGAATGGGGTGATTCACACTGCCTAATTTCACAAGAGAAACTCATCCATATTTATAAAGCACTTCAGACAGTTTCATGTGGAAGCCCTGATGATGAAGCTTGCCAGCCTTCTCTAATGTAGGTCCATGCAGAGAAAGATAAGTTGCTGCTCACATAAGATACTCTGTTAGGGCAGAGGCACGGGTCTGTGAAGGAGATCCAATGTATCCAGCCTTGCTGATGACATACACAGGTGTCAGTGTGATGCAATGTGATAACAGTTCTGATTTTCTCTCACAGTTTTTAATCCGGAAAATTGAGTACAAGAAAGACATTGTTAATGGATTTTTAATATCCTGAAAAGGAATATTTGCAAGCTATGTAGAACTGGAATTAAATTTTCTGATAAAAGTATATAAAATAATTTGAAGCTGTCATTTGAACGGGTTAAAATTAAATAAGCCAGTTGTAATTTTTTTATGTCTCCTTTACCTACCTGTAAAATGGATATCATGCCTACTCTCACAAACAGAATATTTACTGATGATTGCGATACATTTTAAACAGCCTGTTTAAACTGCAGAAGGCATCCATACAGAAATGAATCATTTCTCTAGTCAGTCTGGACTTAACTGATGTGTGGAGAATAAGACCAGAGGCTATACCATGAATAGCAATGATATATACAGACTGAGTAACTCCTTGTTCATTGAATGAGACAGGAAACAATAAAATATGGTAATTTAATTAAAGCTCCATCACAGTGCAAATGCACAAGGGATGAAGAGTCCTGCACAGTCTATCTTAACTTCTAAAACTTTGTCCTCTTTATGCAAGCTGAATACTATTCTACCATTTTTGGAGATTTCATTGTACTTTTTTTTTTGTTCATGTCATTAGTACTTATTGAATATCAGTTCATGTTTTGTGCTTGTCTGATGGTCCTCTTCAGCAATCTTTGTGCCTTGCAGTCCCATTTATTTCCCAGCTAAAGTGATGAATCCAGAGAAAGAAGAGGTATGACACTGCCTATAGCATCCCAGCTTTTCCTGGGCCCCAGAGGTATGGTAAACAGTCCTGTAGATAATTCAACACAGGAAAATACAAGATAGTTAATGCAGCTGTACTCAATACACTGTAGCAACAGAACTGGAGCACTCCCAATTGTGTGAATATATCTTACCTGACTTAGGTTTCTTTTTAAAATAAACTATCAGCAAAAGCCAGTGATTGTGCTCTCCAGTGCCATTTAGCCTTGGCTACACTGGCTAATTGATGGGCATGATTACTCACTGTAAAAAAGCAAGCAAAGAAGAAAACCCAAAACCAAACTCCAAAAACAAGATCTAGATCACAACCATAGTTGATGGTAAAAAGGAATTCAAAGATAGCCTCCATGTCTTTTCATCAGCTCACAAATTTATCCAAACAACAGTGTCAGTATTTGTTTGTTTTCCTGACAGTCCCCGGCTTAGTTTTCTTGCTTCTTCGATGTCCCATGTCCCGAAAAGATGAAATGAGGCTTCTCTCTGCTTCTTTCAAGGTTGTTTATTTTTCTCTTATCAAAAACTTAGAGGCACAGCCAGCGCTGTGACCTGCAGGAACACAAGTGCAGAAAGAGCAATGGCTTCTCACAACAGCTACCTTTTATATCTACTATTGACCATTAAGAAAACTCTACGTACTTTGTTTTGTTCCCACCACCAATGAATGTCAATTTCATTGACATGTGTCTTCCACACTCAGTTCCTTCCACCAACCAGCAAACCACAGGAACTGGTGTCAGAGAAGGAAGAAAGGAAGAGAAGAGAAGAGAAGAGAAGAGAAGAGAAGAGAAGAGAAGAGAAGAGAAGAGAAGAGAAGAGAAGAGAAGAGAAGAGAAGAGACTGACACCCAAAAAATCTCCATCTTTTTCCCTATATAATACATAGAGGAAGATCCTAAAACTACAACTAAATTATCTGTGGTACACTAAACAAAAATCCTTTCACCTTTCTGGTGCATTCAGGCTCTCCCAAAAGTGAAGGGAGCTTCTTCAAAAGCCTAGGTCACTGGCTAGGCCATTTTTGAGGAGCTCTGGGGATATAAAGAAACCACCAGAGGAGCAGGAGAAGCTTTCAGGCTTCCCTGGACTGCAACACAACAGAAATTAAATAATCAGGCCTTCCTGGAATTTATGTTTTCACTATAGTTTACATTTAAAAATACAAACTCCTTGAGGCTAGAATTAATCTTTCTTGCTTTGAATAAATTATGCCTTAAACATATCCAGTGGCTTAAGGGGAACATGAAATAAAGCCCAGTTTATCTGCAGAAGGGTAAAAGTGGAACAGTGTGGAAGAGCTTGAAATCTAGAAACTGGAAATAGTGCAGCAAGTGGTCAGGGAAAAAGGGAAAGAGCAGCAGAGACCAAGCCATCTCCTCTCCATGTTCCTTAAGGATTGCTCTGAGGTATTGGCTTCAGAAACAGCAGACAAGGCAGGCATATAAATGAGCAGACTGTATAGCAGAGGTTTTCCTCCATTTTGTAAGCAAGTCACCAAAAATCTCTGCCAGAGGCTCCCAGCTGTTGCAGCCATCCACCGTGGTGGTGAGCTGGCAGAAAAAGCTGAGCTGTGCTCTTCACTGCTGGCACGAGCGCTGTGTGGTGTGAGGAGTGATGTCAGCCTGGGGGCATGTCGTGGGGCTGATGGCAGAGCAGCAGCCACTGCACCTTCCTGTCAGGAAGGTACAGCCCTCCTTGGCTGCCTTTCCATTACCTCTTGCTGAAGTGGGCACTCCCAGAGCATCCCTCGGCATTAGCTTTTGTTCACAACGGTAGTACCTTTGCAGACCAGGGATCTAAGGTTGAAGATGTTTGCTGGGAAACTTCATCTCTCAGATTTTATGTAACATATTTATTCGTGTTAAAAGGCTGTTTCTGTAAGAGGTAGCATTTATTGTTGCTAAGGTATTTGATGAATTACAGGTCACACTGGGCTCTATATGTCTCCTTGGCATCTGATTTAAATTAAAAAAACAGCTTTTTTAGAACTTAAGATGAAGAATTTCTGTTTATTTGCAGAGAGTCCACGCTATATTAATTTGGTCACTGGTTAATCACCCATCACTTTAAGTGCTTGTGAAAATAAAAAAAAACACAAACTGTGAACACATAAATATGTGAAACAAAAATTGACGCTTTTAAAATCCCAATAGGTCTTGTAAAAACCTGATAAGAATTGAGGTAAGATTACCAGTACTAATCCTGCAGGACATTGGTGTTCTTGAATTCCATACAGGGACAGAGAAAAATGAAAATTCCAGAGTATTTGAATATCTCTCAGGAAGGAAGGCTCCCTATGAGCAGCTCACAGCTCTTTGCCTTGGCAACCTGCCAAAGACAGAATCCAATTGCAAGTTTTGCTCCTATCCCTCAGTGGGACATGCTCTAGCAACCCAGGGAATCAGTCTAGAGCAGAGGAAAAGAAATGTGGTTTAGCATGACTGCCACAGCCTCCCCTAAGCTCCTAGCTACCTCAGGGACTCCGGCTCAGCTGAAAAGAAATGGTTCTTGTCAGGAAACTTGCTCATTTTAGCACTTGTGTCTAACTCATGACATATTGATTCCACATTGTGTTTTCTGGTGAGACCACCCAGAGGTGTTGATTTGTTTCTTGTCAGATGTTTCTAGGGAGCTGAGGGACTGTTGCAGCAGCAAAGGATGTCTCTTTTGGCCAGGTCTTGGTTATTGAAAACTGCCTCATCCAAATGTGTCAGCTTTTTGTCTTCATTTTGGTTTTACTTGAAATCTAATCCCTGTTCATATTCAGACTGTGGTTTATCACATCAAAGCCAAGTGAGAGTGAAGAGCTGTTCGAACAATTTTTTACAGTAATCATTCATAGACACAAAACTGCTGTTAAATTCCCCAAGCATAGCAATTCTGACAGTAGTCCTATCAGACTTACACTGGTTCCTAGGTCTGATAAGCAGCTGATTATGTTATTTCTAACTTCCGTCTGTTTAGGCATCTCACTGAAATCCTGCTGCCAGGAATCGTGTCTGTCTTGAACTCATTTCTCATTTTGTCATGCTGATTATCTGTATCAACATCCTGTAAAATTGAAGACAGCTGGGATGTTATTTCAATATTTAATCTTTAGATTTTGGAAACTCCAGCCCACCTCTAGCCAAAATGAATTCTCACAGGCCCTTCAAACATCCCAGTATGCTTTTGATAGATATGAATTGGGAAAAAAAAATCTACTAATGAAGAACATTAGTAAACTGTGAATTTTCCAGAATGTCTTCTTCCTTATTTGTATTCTGCTGTCTGCAGGCAGATCCGAACTTCATCTTTTCATCTGGTGTTGAAAAGAACGTCTAAAAATGGGTTCACTTATACTGAAAGATTTTTTTTTCTGTAAATATGACTGTACAGATTGATGGAGGTTTTGTCTGTTTGTATTTGGTTGGGTTTTTTATTTTTTTTAATGTATTTTGGAGGGGAAGAAGTAACCATGGGAAATCTCCTTTAAGGCCACTTTCCAAACAACTAAAGAAATGGTAATTTTTAAAAACCTGTGTCATTTTTAGGTTCATCTTGCACAAAAACCTGAAATGAAATCTGTCCCCATTTGAGACAAGTTCAGAGAAAAATATCCTCTGCTTGAAAGGTTGTAGTTACCTGACCCCCACCAGGTTCAGGAAAAAAAATATTTCCTCGGAGGAAAGTGAAGAAGAAACAAAACTATTTATTTAACAAACACACAGGAAAAGAATAGTAATGCTAAATAATAAAATCTCTCATTGTGGAGAGAAACCTAAAAGAGTTTAGAGTCCTTCTGTGCGTGTGGCTGTCTCTCTCTCTTCTTCTGAGCTGGGTCGGCATACGGGACCCCCCCTGCAGGCTGGTGGAAGGTCTCCCGGTGAGGGTTGGATGTTCTGGTGTTCTGAAAAAGTACGGAAGAGCAGAAGAAGAAACCAAAGTCCCAGGAAAACTCTCTCTCTCCTTTCAAAGAAAGGGAGCTGAGAGCTGGCTGGAAAAGAAGTGATGGGTGCTTCCCTCCTGCTCTCTGCAGCAGCAGCCACAATCTCCCCAGAAGAACAGAGGAGAGAGTAGTGACCTTGAAGCACAGAACTGCTTTGAAAACATTCTTCTGGCTGTTTTTTAATTTCTCTCCCCTCTCGGGCTCAGTTTAAAGGCACAGAAAGGCAGAAGATTCATTTTCTGGGCATAGAGTAGGTGATATGGGATATATCATAAAGTCACACCAAGACAAAATCCAAGGTTCATTTACATCACTACCTTAACCTAGCAATTCACTGCTTACTGCTGAAACCTTTAGAATTCACCCCTTTTATCCATTCCCATTTGCAAACCTTTGCAGCCCAGTACCAAGACTATGTGTCAGGAAGTTACTGCCCAAAGAGAGTGGTGGAGTTCTGCTGGGGGTCTGCAATGCCTGCAGCGGAAATGGGTACAGCAAGTCTTTACTGAGGCACGAACTCTAGCTGCTCAGTGCTGGGTAAGGTCCTAGAGAAAAGCTTTGCAATGGAGCAGAGAGAAGGGAGAAGTGTTGCGCTTTTCTCTCTCTCAGACTGTGTCCCTGGCTTTTAAGAAAACTTTTCTGTGATGCTTTTCCTTTTTTTAAAATATTTGATTTGTGTACGTTGGCCCAATAGCGTTCAGCACTTGCAAGGAGGGCAAATGCCCCTAGCTCCAAGTGGATAAAGTGCATACATTAGGGAAGGGAGAACTTCCAGTAGCAAAAGTTTTGATAGCAACCAAAAACATGTATGTGATTATGGTAAAAATGAAACTACTGCAAGCATGAAATATGGCAGATACAATCTTCCGAAATCATAGGTTATTAATGAGTAAATACAGAATAGTTATGCTACTGAACAAACTGTTAAGGAAATAATACATAAACTGATACTTGGAATTACAGCACTGTACATATGTGGGATACAGGAGTTGAATTCTGTAT
Source organism: Erpornis zantholeuca (assembly GCA_013400515.1). Lineage (NCBI taxonomy): Eukaryota > Metazoa > Chordata > Aves > Passeriformes > Timaliidae > Erpornis > Erpornis zantholeuca. The sequence goes on from VZTN01018049.1 coordinate 23,053, forward strand.
TCAGTCCCTGAATTTTGGGCTTTAGCTGTGTAACTGAGAAACTCAAACTCTTCAGTTACAACATTCCTCCCCAGCATCAGCTAGCACTTTATTCCAATGTAAAGTACATGCAATGCCAGTACCTGACTGAAAGGCTTGGATATGGATTACTAATCCTACCCAAGCCTGTGGAAGGATAGAAATTCATGTGTTATCTGCATTATAACATACATATATTTCTTTTTCTTTTTTTTCCCTTTTTTTTCTCTGAAATCTCCTTATCACAAAACTTCCTTTGTGTGTCCCAGTTTCTTCGGAATGACTTTTGGTAGAGTTTTACCCACATCTGTCTCTGTCAGTGACATTATCCAGCTCCATGCACATGGAAGGCCAACCTTGTTTAAGTGCACAAATTATTAGAGCATTTCTTATCATACAAAATAAGTCACCTGAAAAGAGCATTTAGTTTCATAAGTGTTGCTTAAGAAGTCCAGTGCTTTCATAGCATATATTGTAATGTTCAGTAGAACCCAGTCTCCCACAGAGATTCTCTTTTCACTAGCTTTTAGCTATTTCTTTCCATTCTCATTTGCCCTTATTGCAAACTTTTGCTTCAGCTTGCATCATAACCTATAAGCTGTGCTAGTGGGACAACTTCCATGGATTTTGACCTCCTATACTGAAAAGAGTAGAAAGCAAAAGCAGAGGGCATAAGCAGTCATTGAGAAAAAATTCAGCAATTCTGTATTTACTTGTACCAGACACCTAGTAGTTCCGTAGAAGCCATCTTTGTGAAAGGTGAATAATTACTTCCTCTAGCTGATTTTTTGCTATTTTGGAGTTAATAAATATTTGTTTTCTTTTCCTCTTCTGTAATATGCAAAATTTCTTTTCTTACTGTCCAAATGGTGATTACGGGCTACTTGGCAAATTTTGGATACATTTTAGATGACTGATAGCTTTCACACTCCATTTCAAAGCTTTCTAATTGACACTCACATTTTTATTTTCACCTGTGCAACCATAGTTTCTTTCTCTACAGATGTGCTGTTAATCTCCCAGAAGTTCAATATGGCTTGGCAAAGGCTATAATATTTATTTTTATACAAGCAGAGTTGTGTTGTGTCAAAAACACTTAGAATCATAGAATCACAAAACACCCTGAGCTAGAAGGAACCCATCAGGATCATCAAAGTCCGACTCCTGGACCTGTACAGGGTAGCCCTAAAACAAGTGCCTGGGAGCAGTGTCCAAATGCTTCTTGAACTCTGTCAGACTGGTGCTGTGACCACTTCCCTGGGGAGCCTGTTCCAGTGCCCAACCACCCTCTGGGTGAAGAACCTTTTCCTAACATCCAATCTAAACCTTCTCTGACATGAATTCAGGACATTCCCTCAGGTCCTGTCACCAGTCACCAAAAGGAAGAGATCTGTACCTGCTCCTCCTCTTTCTCTTACAAGGAAGTTGCAGACTGTGATGAGGTCTCCCCTCAGTCTCCTCTTCTCCAGGCTGAACAGAACAAGTGACCTCAGTTGCTTCTTGCATAACTTCAACCCCAACCCTTCACCATTTTCACTGACCTCCTTTGGACACTCTCTAATAGCTTTATGTTCTTCTTAACATTGTGTTGCCCAAACCTGCCCCCAGGACTCAAGGTAAGGCCACATTGTTGCAGAGCAGAGTGGGACAATCACCTCCCTTGATTGGCTTAAACAATTCTAACTATTTATGTATGTATGTATCAATTAAATTGGAAAATGTGTCATTCATGAAATGTTGAAATGACATTTGATCTGTATTTTGATTTTCTTAAAAAGAAATCTATAGCCTGAAATGCATGTATATATCACAATGGATACATATTGGATTGCATGTATAAAACCCAAGATGTATGTAAAATGTTTGCAGAATTATCCTGCTAATCCAAGTCTAATATATTCAAATATAAAACTTCCACTGAAAAGATAGTGTTGGTCAAACATTCTTATTTTCAGAACATTCCAAATGCCTAACGGCAATTAGAAGAGTGGACTTCAGTAGTCCCAGTAATTAATCTTCAGTCAAAAATCCTTCTCTTGGAAGTTAATTGCATGTCTTGCCTCATCTCCCAAACGAGCAGAGTTGTGTGAGGATGCGGTAAGGTCTATCCCAGGCAAGCTGCTGAGCATGCCAGGAGGCAGAGGACATTATTGATGTATCTGCAGCCTGGGAGGCTGGCAGGGTTGGCTCACAGTAAAGCAGGTTTTTTCTGCATGTTGTTTTGAAACTGCGTGGCTATACTGAAAGTATTACAGGAATTTGCTTTCATATAATGGTGGTTAATGGAGATGGCAAGCCCTACTCTGTGTAGATAAATTTCCACTCTTAGGGCTGGTCATTATTTGCTCCATTTAATATATAACTGCCTTTTATTGCAATTATTTCTTAATTTCAACTTAATACTGTGATCCACAAGAAAACAACTGAACCTGATTTCTTTTTGCTCTGCCTCCTGTCATTGTATGAGAAGGAGAAATGTAAAACTCTTTTTACAGAATACTGTGAAGCTTTTGGAGGTATTTTCACCACAACAGGACATTCATCAA
>VZTN01018119.1:2419-43312 GCA_013400515.1 Erpornis zantholeuca
AAGTAAAATTCTTTATAAATTTAAAATACTGTTCTCCTTGAATAGCTTCATCATGTAGTTGCAATTAAACTGGAGTCAAGATTTTTTCCTAGGATGGAAAACATTTCAGTAATGAGTTTAACAGGAACACATTTGATAAAAAGATAATTAAAGTGTATAATATAATGGAGTATAAGGAGGACTGCGCCTCCATTGCCTGTGAATTCATCTCCCAGAACCAGAAAACTCATTTGTCAAATAAAGTGTAAATGCATACCACATACATCTATAAATCTATAAGCATTGTATAATTTACTTAAAAGGTCAGCTGAGGCTGAAAAAAAAAAAAAAGGCTATTTTTTTATTTTTTTTATCCGAGGCACCTTTGGTTGGTTCCAACATCAATGTAAAATTGATGTAAAGATATACATAAAAAGATTCTGGCTGCCTCCCTTTCATATCCACTTTCTATTAATGAGATGCATTGTATGGTATATCTGATTATAAATGTTACTGTACAATTTGATAGAATCTCAAATTATTGGTAGCAGCATAAATTTCGATGGATAGTCTTCTGTTTTAAAATAAAAATTTCAACCATATGGTACTTATAGTTCAGCTCTCAAGCTGTAGCCTTTTTAAAAAGGGTAAAGTTTGCTACTTTGGGACAGTAGTTATTTATTATAGTATATATATATATATTATAGTATGTCAATAATATAATCTCAGTTGCATAATTTCAACAGAGAATATTTTTAGATATTCTACGTGCTGGACTCAATTATCTTAGATTATCTCTTCTAACCTTAATGATTCTATGAATCCTAAATCCACAAACAACTCTGTGGGTTTTTAGTAAAAGGTATGTTAGAATTATAAGAATCATCTGGAAGAAATAAACTTAATGGTAATGACTGTGTCTAAGGTAAAATGAAAGAAAGGGAAAATTGAGATGAACTTTTCTTTTTCCTCCTGCATCTTAAGTATCAATAATTTGCTTTTTATCCCGCAGCTACACACAAACTAGTGGCACTAGCTGCTGCTTGTTAAGCATGATTGAGGCTTGCCTGTCCTTTTCTTACCTGACATAGCATCGCAGAACATTGTTTTTGAATGTTCTTTAGTAACTTATAAGACTTGGCAAAATAAAAAAGAAAGCAGATTCAGGTTAATATCTATACTTCATCAATCATCTGAAAGAGCTTTTCAAGCTTACTACAGATGCTGTTTCAGTGCCAGGATATGAGAATTGTGTGACCAATAAAATAATTAAATGTTCCATAAGTAAATTAAACTCTTACACATACAAATTTTGCTGGGAAGCACTAACAAAATCAGTAAGTGTGCCAATTACTTGATTAAATAGCCAACCCTGAAGTTACTAAAAATTTATTTCTTGCACATAAGTTGAATTATGTGAGGAATTATGTGAGGTCTTTCATGGGAAACACTTTGTAACATTATCGCAACCACCAAGAAGAATGACAAATTATGTGAAGCTCTCAGGAAGGACTGTAAATAAGAACATATTTTCTACACAGCAAGGATTCTGATTCTTCTCTTCCCTCTGATACATATAAACAAATATTCCACGCATTTCAGTGAAGTTTCTTACTACAAAAAAAGAAAAAAAAAGGCTACAAATAAAAAAAATATATTAGCAGGGAGAAAAAGGAGAAAAAATATTGGGAGAGAAAGAAAGGAAACAGGGAAAGGGATAGGGAAATGGAAAGGAAAAGGAAAAGGAAAAATGGGAAGGGAAAAGGAAAAGGAAAATGGAAAGGGGAAGGAAGGGAAGAAAATATCCTCCAAATATGTTCAGTTTTAAACTATGAAGTCAAGTAAAGTCCATAAAAATTTAAGACTTAACGATATGTTCATACCATTTTGTATACCATATTGCCTTGTGTTGTTCTCAGAATGTGTTATTTGTCTTAAAATCATCATTCTTAATTATAATTGTTATGAAGATGAGGACTAATTCCTAGTTCCATAGAAGTGTCCCATTCTGTTCAAGGAAAAGTGGGGTGTCTTTTTCATACATTTGCCTCTAATAAATTCAAAAGTCAGCATTCCCATTCATGTGCCCTTAAATCTCTTTTATAACTAACCATGCAAAACAGACACACGTGAAATACAATAAGATTGTAGGTGGGCTGTGTGCATTTCTGTCTTTCTTCACAGACTACAGAAGATGCTCAGGGTAACTCTTGCAGTCAGATAGGATAAATATAGGGCCCAGTGATGGATTTTGCAATCCACAGGTCATCTACAGAGTGGACACTCTGTCCATGCAGAATCAATGGACAGTTTTCTTAATTCTGCTTTCAGTTCTGAATGCTTAAAAATTGGTAGTAATCTGACTGTATCCCTGGGAAGAGGGAGCTTAGTGGAAAATAGATTCACATGCATTTTTCTATATTATTCATTTCTGTTTGTTGTTGAGGAGTTGCACTGAGCCCTAGGAACACTTTTATGTTTTTAATCCCCATAGACAAAGGAAAATCATTATATCTCTAATAAAAAGGGTAAAAAAGCTGGAAATGAACCCCATTTTAATTTTTCCTAATGCCTCCCAAGATCTTTTGATAATCAGTGCACTGTAGCACATCTTGAGATAAGAGTCTAATGATTCCCTGTCCTATCCATCAGGAGCAGCTGACTGTGCTACAGTTTGTCTGAGTTTCTGACTAAAAGTAAGTAGGAGTTTATAATGCTTTTCTCTTAATAGAGAAGGCTTTATGATGGAAGTGTATATGTTTAAAGGAACTAGGTTTTACTCCAGAATATTTTAAAGGGTATAAAATATGGACACTAAAGGACTATGACTATTCTTGCCATAGGACAGAAAGCGAAGTCTGTGAGACAGAATCTCATCTTTAGTGCCTTACTCAGTGCTGTGAATTCCACAAAGTTGGGAACTTAAATTATAGTTACAGCAACTGCTCTTCTGATATCTCACTAAAGCTTAAATCCCACTGAATTTTCATGAGAAGATTTGGAACCTTGAATTATTAAGGTGCTTTGTAAAGAGTAAAATCCAGAGCAGTATGTATATTATTAGTTCAAATTTGATGCTTAAAATCCCATTGAAATGCATGTGAAAGATACATTCAAAAATTTTAATCTAGAATATTATTTCTAAGGAAAATAATTTATGATATTTTGATTAGATCTTGAAATAATATTAAATCACACAACCAACAGAATGAGACTTACTTACACTTTTATGGAATGTGATAAAAATGGAAACAAATATTATCCACATTTTAAAATTTACCAAATCATCAGTCACTATTTTATTTAGTGCTGTAAGACTTTTGGGCAGTGACCATACCTGTATATACATAAATAGTCATTAATTAATTGCCATCCCAGACTGCAATGGAAAAGTTAACAATGGAATAGCCTTGTCATAGAATTTTATCTGCATGATCAAAAACACTATTGTGTTTAGAAAAGAAATATCAAAGTAGGAAGAATCTTTTTGTAATGATGAAAAAACCAATTCCTTCGAGTTTTTAAGTTCTTCTGAAACAAAAATTATTGGAAAAAATAATGTGATTATGAAGATACTTTTTCAAGAGAAAAATCTGAAGCTTTGGCAGATGCTTCAAAACATTTTTCAAAGACAGGAGTTAACTTTGAATTTTTAGTTAGAAACATACAGAGCTCTATAAAACTTCTTAATGGCAAAAAAAGAAGACATTTTTAACAATGAAAAGTAATCTCTCCATATCTTCTGTCATATGAGGATGTGAACATGAACAGCAAATTATACAAAATATAGGAAATAAAACATTTCTTCTTTAGACTGTATTCCTGTCGTTGTGCCTTCCTTATTTTTAACACTCCTCTGTCACAACATCTCAGAAACGTTCACTGGCATTTATAATAGCTCTGAATTGGTGACTTGATCCATAATAGCATCATGACAAGAACAGCAAAAGAAAATCAATATATATGCCTATCTTAAATTTTTGAATTATTTTCAAGGAATGATGAAATAAAAAGTGTGTACAAAAACTTCATGATGTGTGTCTGCAGAGGTAAGTGTTATAAGAATCATCAGATTGCTTGACTAATTCATTTAGAGTCAGGATTTTTATATAGTTGGAAATGTACTGCTTTAAAAATATGTTCGAAACCACTCAACGGTGATGACTGAAAGAAAAGGAAATTCAGTTCAAGACTCAGGTCTTTTTACCTACACCAAGAAAATACAGGAAATTAATTTAGCTGCAAACAAAATGAGGAGTTATAAAATTGGGTTTGTCTATCAGTATCTACGTATTAATTTTCTTTTATGTACTGTGATTCATCATTATTAGAAATGGCATTGTCCAATAAATAATGTCATAGACTGTAAAGGATCTATTCCATGCTCGACATGTGAAGCATCTGACCATCATTTTATGTTCCTTTATTTCATTAATTAGGAGAAAACACTCTGTGAGTTCAATCCATCCAAGACCCCCAAAGTGCTGGGCCTTGCACCCCAGGTCTGCAAGTGGTGGAACAGACCCAGAGTCTGCTGTGAGAGACTGTCCCCTCCCCAGGGGACATGCCTGGACACTGGCACCTGACTCCAGGGGATATAAACCCATGGGATTCTGTGCCTTTGGGGGGACCTTCACCACCAAGAAGAGCAGCTGGAGATGATCAATGGAGCATTGTTGGGATCCATGGAGTGGTGATATTTTCCTTATTCTGTCCCTGTCACTCTTTCTGTCCCCCCCCCCACCTATTTTCTACTCCTTTCCTTTTCTCTGTCTCTCATATTTACTATACAATAAAACCCATATTTTCTTTCTCTCCTATTTGCTATACAATAAAATCCATATTATTGTCACCGGCATGTGATCTCGTTTGCACCTTAATTTGGGCAGAGGAATTTCTAAAGAGCCTTAATAATAATTGGATCATGACACCAACCCAATCTAAACTCATAATGTCCAAGTAATTAAAGAATAAGGAAAAATTACCCTGATCAGAAATTATGTTGAAGAATATCTATTCCTTCTAAACTGTCTCTCTGTCAGTTGCTTTTTACGTCTGATTATTGAAACAAATCACATATTTCTTTTACTAGTAGTATTTTATATAAGATCAGACAGGAGTGTAGCATTTTAGAAAGACGCAGGGTACACAATAAATGAAAAAATCCTGTGTTAACCCGCATAGAAACAAAGCAGCCAGGTTAAAAATATTAGGATCTCTGCTGGTTCATTATATCATTCCACTTTTTTCCTTGTTTATTTTTGGTTTGGTGTGATTTGTTTGTTTGGGGGTTTTAACCATGTTTTTATCACAGTAACTTATTTAGAACAATTTCAAAATATACCTTATTTATCATCATATATGTCAATGTATTACTTCATTTTAATATATTTATTATGTTCGTGATAAATAAATGCATTTCAAAATAGGATAACTTTTACTGAAAAGTTGGTTTTATTTTTATTGAAAAACAGCAACAGACTTTCAATGTTTATTTGGTTGTGCTATTTTTTTTCTAAGCACCCATCACTCCTTGAATACTCATCAGCTTTTTGAGAACTTGATGAAAATAAGGACTGAAAATGAAAAAGACAGTCTGTATTTCTCTCATTTTTACCCTTATAAAGTATGACAGATAATGATATACAAAAATATTAAATATTCAATGATCATTATTCACAATATAGGGAAAATTAGAATCCATAAATCTCTAGCACACAGCTGTTGTAAGTTTTTAAAAATACAAACCTGAAATGAAATGTGTGTCAGCTTAATGATCGGTCTGAAGCAGAATGATCTGAAAAATACTCTCTGTGATTTTCACCCTGTCAGTTTACCATGATTTATACAGAATATGTTAGGTCTTATTTCCATGAATTTAAACATAGATAAATAGTATGTCCTTGTTCTCTCCTTCAAGAAATGGAATATTTTGGACCCCAAAAACTTGAAATCACTCAGAAAAAGAATTGCCATTAACAAACTTTCCTGAACATTTTTAATTTTTGTTCCTGGCTGTCAAATATGGTTCCCAGACTTCTTAATTCAGCCACTATTTTATTGAAAAATTTCTTATTTCAGAAAACATTCCCTATCCCTCAAAAAACCTAGATAGAGCATAGCATAAATCATGCAGTTAATTGCTACTAACTTCTAGAGAACCTAGGCATGGTTTTTATATTTAAACTGTTGGAAAAATGTGTCAGTGAATCCAGAATTATTGAACTAAGACCCTTAATTAATGTTTTGATAGCTTGCAAAGCATTATTTGATGGTTCTGTCATTCATGTTTATTCCACTCTTCTTTATATCATTACTGCTACTACCAAATACATCAATGAAAAAAAGAGTTTTCCAATAGCCAACACTGCCATCTTTATGTTCAAGAGCCCCTTAAGAACCTTACAAAGCTCACAGTTTAAGTATTTATCATATATTCATATGCTGGCTGTAGAGCATCAAAGTTCATTGTCCAGTCTGCCTTACAATTCCAGACAGACAAGAAGAAACATTTACTCACTGTGTATATAAGAGGAGGTAGAGTTGCAGTGAGGCATAGAAAAATATTGGAACACGTTTTTCCTTCTTTCAAATTATTTCTTCTGCACAGCTGGGTAAAACTCTGTCTTGTTGTTTCATTGGAAATTTTGGTGTTAGCAGATATATTTATTTTCAAACATGATATCTGCTTTCTCCTTCCCCTTGGTTCTCCTATGGAGGTAACAGAGAGAAAAAAATCTAGTTAAAGTCATTCAAATCCACATGCTGAAATATTCTCATCTTGAAATTGAGTGTATTTGTCAATACTCAGTTTGAGAAGCTATTCCATCAATCATTATAGTCAGATTGCATCCTAGACTGCATATGTAGAGAGAAAAAAAAGAATCTTTTCTTCATCACTGAACTTCTGAATCATAAACACTGTTAGCTAGTTCAAAAAATGGCAAAAAAAGTGTGCCGAGAACAAAGTCTAGCTCACAACCCATTTTACACTAGGCCAGAGTGAACTGGCTCACACCTCCAGGACGCTTCACCCTCTAATGACTGTGCTTTCTAAACACACTATCCTTGGGTGTTCCCAGCTCCACACACCCCTTTTCTAGGCCAGGTGTCTGCATGCTATCCTGCCACAGTGATTTATGCCCTCGCCGTGTCCAGGTCAGAGGATGCTGTGCGAATGCCACACCTCAGAGCACTTGGGTCACCACAAATGCACTTGAACAATCTTCCACCCAACCTTCAGACTCGCAATTTTTTGGACAAAATTAAAGTCCTCATCATTAGCTACCTATTTATGAAAGGACTTCTTTCTTCTACGTCTTCATAAGTTTCCCACCTACCATCTAATTAAAAAGGCAGTAATACTATTATATTCTGAGTTCAAATGTTAGCTATTAGATGCTTTTATTTTAAAGCAAATTAGATATTACAAAATTGCAGATTTAACTCAGAAATTTTTCGTATTTCCTCCCCATTTTTAATTTAAAAAGTAACAAATGTCATGTTTAGTTTCATCTGAAATGTTTCACTTAATCTTGAAAAAAAATAATTTAATATTCAGGTATTGTAGCTGCCTAAGATGTGTAAGCTTCAAAATTATAACCATATCAGAATAAAAAATCTTAAAAATACAAATTTCTTAAATATTATTCTTATTACTTTTTTATTTACTACTATTCCACCAGTTTCACCTAAATGAATCAATATTTTTGAATATATCTGTAGGACATTTGACACTAATTTTAGCATAGGTAAAATCCTTTCTCATGAAAATATATTTTATTATTAGTTCTTAAAACATGGGAGATTAAAAAGATAGAAGAGAAAACAGTTAAATGTATTATATATTTCCAATAAAATTGCATTAATATAATTAATTTCTTATATAACCTATTGCTTTTTTGGTTTCTTGTATATGTCTTTTTCTTTATGTAGCACAATACCTGAAATTAAATTTCTCATCAGCTCAGTTGCACAATGTTAATGTCTCCTTTATGTTCAGCCTTCATCATGAATCAGCTGGCATAAGGCTATGAATTTAAAGGAGTTGCTTCTCTGTTTTTGCAGCTGGGAGAGCATTTTGCCACAGTTCTGTATATACGGAAATATTCTATTACACACCATTTATTTTCTCAAGCATTATGGTGTGTGATTGATTCAATGAAGTTCCATGAAGTATAATATCTGAATATTTCAAAAAGAACTCCCCAAGTCCCATAATGCATCTGGCCAATTCTATACTGTTATGCTACAGGGAAAGACCTTTTTTAAACAATTCAGTGACTAAGCTCTGCCCCAAAGCTTCCAAAGAGATTGCTTGTCTTTTAGTATGTGTGACTGACTATTGCTAGTCATAAAACTGGGTAGTCTGTGTTTCAAATCATAGAGTCATGCAATGAAGTTTTGGAAGGAACCTCTGGAGAACATCTAGTCGAATCCCTCTGCTAAAGCAAGTTCACCTGGATCAGGTTGCATCAAATCATGCCCAGACACAGTTTTGGGTATCTTCAGAGAAGGACACTCCAGAACCTCTCTGGTCAGCCTGTGCCAGTTCTCGATCACCCTCAGAGTAAAGAAATCTTTCCTCATATACAGGATCTCTCATAAAAGATATCATCCAGTCCCTTAATCTTTGTTTCCCTTCACAAGACCCACTCCAGCAGATCCACATCTCTCTTGTACTGAAGATCCCAGAATTGGACACAGCACTCCAGATGTGGCTTCACCAGGCCCTATCAGAGAGGCAGAATCAGCTCCCCTGACCTGCTGGCAGTGTTCTTTCTAATGCAGCCCAGGATACCATTGACCTTCTTGGCCACAAGGACAGATTGCTGGCTCACGAAAAGTCTGTTTTCCATCAGGATGCCCAGGTTCCTGTCTGTAGAGCTGCTCTCCAGCAGATCGGCTCACATCCTCTCCTGGTGCAGAGAGTTATTCTTCCCCAGGTGCAGGAACTGCATTTGTTTTGTTGAACTTCAAACAGTTCCTCTCCACCCAGCTGTATCTTGTCCATGTCTCACTGAATGACAGCACAGTCCTAAATCATTAAATCCTGTTGCCATATTTCAGCAATTACCTTAGTGACCCACTACATACTTGTGAATACACATTTCCATTATTTCTGTAAAACTACATATTATCAAATTATTTTACTGCCTTTTTCCTTATCCTTTATTGTTATTATTATTCCTAATGAAAAATTGCTTTTATGAACTACTGGCAAAACCTGCCTTTTCAAAGCGTCTGCATAATACTGGAGTTTAATTACCTTATGAATTATTAACCTGACTTTTATATTTGTTTAGTCCTGAAGCTTAAAACAATTGAAAAAAGAATAAGGTCTTTATTTTTAAACTGATGCTGAAATGGTGTATAATTGTTTGTAATTATAACAATAATTTTATTGAACAATAAGTTTATTGAACAATAAACTTTCCGTCATATGTCAGAGTATATTTCTGCACTCATGCAAGTCTGTGAGAACAGGCTAAAGTCTGTTTTCTATGTAAATTCCCTGGATGTGTGTTGTGTGGTATTATCTTTATGGGTAATAGAATTGTGGTCCAGTTCAATTTTAGCATTTAGCATCCTTAGTGAACATAGATGGATGTCAAAAATGTGTGCTATCATCCCTGCCTTTTATGTTCAAAGTGCATATACTTGCATGTATGATAACACACCAAAAAAAAAGGTACTTCTACAAATGCACTACTTTTGTCCTACATATATCTTTTAATGTTTATTCAGGCAGACATCAAATTCCTCCTGGTTTGCAGATAATAATTTAAAAAATAAAGCTAAAATGCACTCTCAAAGAACAATGCGCCCGATAAGAGGAACAACACTTTTAAATCCTTGGAGTATATAGTCCCTTGCTCCTATTTACACATACTATGACTTCCCACCCAACAATTAAAAAACCCTCTGATGAAAAGCAAGCAGTGGAAGTGAATAGTGGCTAACTGAATAAAAAAAATCCCTTAGGAAAAGCAATATGCAACATCTATTATCTGAAAATCTTATACGTTTTACAGTGTATGGAAAGCCTATAAAACATCACTGTGTATTCATGCAGTCAACAGCGCAATCCATCACAAAATTAATGGCTTTGTAGGTATGCATTGGTCTACTGAATATGCTGCTATTGCAACACTTACATGAATGTGACTTGTTTGGAAAATAAACACAAAAGAACCCCAAGCCCAAACAACAACAGGGAAAATTCGCCCCTCATCCCCACCCCCCAAAAAAACCAAAAAACAAAAAACAAAAAACCCACACCAACAAAACCCAAACTCAAGCAAATGCAGAAAAAACCCCAAAGAAGAAAACCAACAAACCCTGCCAAAACTAGATCTGAGTAAGCAATTTTTAACCAAGAATTTCACTTTTTAGTTCCAAAAGCTATAGTTTTGAAGTCCAAAATGCATATCTGTTCTTATCCTCCAAATAAACAGCAAGTATCCCAATAAGAGATCAATAAATCTCACTAACTGGATAGGAACCACTGAAATGCAAATTGTGAGTCCACTAAAGCAGAGATAGAAGTGATAAATGTGGTTGTTTCTGCAAGCACTGTTTGCAGAGCATTTGCTGATTCCCAGTGTTTAATGACATCTGCTTGGATTGTCTGTTTTCTTACCATGGTCAACAAATAAGAATGTAAAGATTGCATACAATACACATCTATCATTAAATCAAAATTAAGTTTAGGCATTTTCTTGATAGATGTCTTTTTAAGACAACTTGATTAAGATTAAATGGAAAAACTGAGAAAAAGACATTAAAATCAGACAGAAGTCCAAATAATAATCTCAATTTTATAACTTTGTGATGATTTAATTTGAGTACTGCATACTCCTGCAATTAGTCCTTCCTGAACTGTTTATAAATTATTGTTAATAAACCATTATTAGATTTGACTGGATGGTATATAGAATAGAGAAAAAAGAGCACACTGAAATCTGGAAATTGATAGTATTTAGAATCTAATCTCCATGTCATTTAAGTATACTCTTTGTAAAGAAAGAAAACAAGTGTCCTCTTCATTCTCTTCATAACTTTATGATAAGAAATAAGAAAAATAAGTGGCAAATATATATATATATGTCAAGGATTAAAAATCAATAAACAAGTTCCTTTCTTGGAATGAGGAATATCATCTATAGTGAGAAATAATCATAGTGCTTACATTTCTGTGTGATAGTATTATTCAGTGTATTGGATATTATTAGGCAGAAAACTATTTCTGCTCCTATAATTTTTTCAAATAAATTTCCTCTATCTATTCTAATTTTATAAATTAAACTTGCTGGGGCTTAAAATTACTGGGGCTTACTTTATTTTAAATATTTTTTTTCTGCAATATTAAATCTAAGAATCCAAAAAATTGAAAATGGCTGAAGGGTTTCCATCAGATTTTTTTTGTTCTGTTGGTTTTGGTTTTTTGTATGTTTTTGTTTTAGTTTTTGTTTTTGTTTTTTCCCAGAAATATTCCTTGCATTCGCAGGGATGAATCTGTCCGTATTTCTTTTGTTGTTTACATCCAGTCTGGACATCGCATTTGCATTTAATTGCATATTCTATCTATATACATGCAAGAAGAATTATATGCCTTTGTTCGAGGTTACAATGTATGATGTAACTAAAAGTATGTATTCTATTATCATCTTCACAAGTTGTTAAAGTAGGTGGGGCTGTGTTCATTATGTCCTCCCATGACTTATCCCTGATAACTCCTTCCTGGGCATATCTCTGTTTAATGGGCAATCAAGGACTCACTGCATGACTCCTAAAATTACATCAGACCATTGTGAGATGCTCCACCCAGGGGGAGGAATCAAGTATTGCCACCTTGATATAATCTGGGGTTTGGAACAGACCAAGTAGCCCTTACCTACTGGACTCCCAGAGGACAAGAGCTACCACTGGACCTTCAGGTGAAGATCAGACCCTTCTATAGGATCTCTGCTTCAGCAGGACCACTTTGCCTGGACCACTACCACCACCCTGACTAATGAGGTGTCAGGCTGTATCCTGACTCTGTCAATGTTCTTGTACTATTGCATTTACTTTAATTTTCCTATTAAGTTATAATTCTGATTTGTGATCTCCCACTTGTTTGTTTTTAAATACTTCCAATGACAAATATGTTCTCATTTTGCTTCCCAATATGTGAAAATATGAAAGAAGCTACATAGGTTCTGCTTCACATTTCTGCACAGATCCTCCTGTCTCTTTGAAGAACAGAGAATGTGAATATACACATTTTATACCTCTTTTTAAATAGCACACTGGTAAAAGTATTCAAAGAGGATGTGAGAGAACAAAATTAAATTTATTCTTTCTGAGAAGGTTCAAGCTGGTTTGGGGAGAATGGGAGAATATGTTTATCTGCTCAACAGAGAAAGGTGAAGTCCTTGAAGTAAGTATTTCCTGGACTTCTCCAGCTTGGGTCCTTCCCAAAGATTGTAGTTCTTCATGAACTGCTTCAGCATGGTCCTTTCAACAGGGTACAAACCCTCGGGAATAGACTTTTCCAGTGTGGGTCCCCCATGGGCCACAGGTCCTGTTAGCAAGCCAGCTCCTGCTTGGACTCCTCTCCTCAGGCAGCAGCTTCCTTCAGGGCATGCTGACCTGGTCCAGATAGGGCTGCCCATGTGCTGCAGCAGGGGTAGCTGCTCCACTCTGAGTAATAGACAGACAAAAAGAAAAGCACCTTGCACAGCACTGGGACTTGAACCTCATGAGGTTCTCACCGGCCTAATTCTCGAGCTTGTCCATTTCATCTGCACTGCTTAACTTCATGCCATGTGCACACATGTTGATGATGTCCCCAGACCACCTACCCCTGCCTCCCCTGGCCAAGCACTTATTTCTTACTCCTCAGGCTGAGGAGATCCTTGCTCAGTCACACCAGTTTCCAGCCTGCCTTACTTGATTTCCTACACACCAGGATAGAAAGCTCTTACACTTTAAGACAGGTGGCCTTAAGTAGCTCCCAGCCTTGGCCAGCACCTTTGTCCTGAAAGAGAGTCACCCAGGCACTCTCATTCACCAGCTCTTAAACAGACAAAAACTTCGTTCTTACAAAATTCAGGGTTTTGACTTTGCTTCTTGCCAGGCTCACTTCAGGCGTCATACTGTATAGAAACTGGTCATTCCCACATTTATTGTTCATCCAATATATTTTATAAGAAATAAAATAATGAGAAATTATGAGACTTTTTTTGTTGGTTAGAAAAACAAGTGCAGATAGCTACCCAGAAGATTTTCTGGTTTTGATCCTGAGCTCTCAGACAGCACTTGGTTCTGGTTGTAACATTGAGGACTAAGGACCATAGAGGTATAGGATTTACATCACATTTCTGCTCTCAGTGTTTCCTGATAGATTAATACAGGTAGATCTTGAAGGGATTATGTTAAATTTTTTGAGGGAAGTGTTCAATAATATTTTTTTAGGTACTGTTAGGCAAGCCCAAACAGTGTACAGGGAGAATCCTTTCCGATTTGGGAAAACAGAGCAAGAGTTTAGCAAGATAAAGACTGTTTAAAATTTGACAAAATTATTTCTCATGAGTCACTCTCTAGCTCCCACCAAATAAGTGTTAATCACATAACAGAGTAAAATTTCTAAATTTTGACACTTAAAGAATTTGATAGGACAGCAAATTAACATTCTGAAAGTATACTGTTAGATGAAAGCACACTTGTCTGAACATTAAATTATAGAAATCTGTATTAATATTAAAGTAAATATTATTTTCCTATTCATATACTTTCCAAAATTGTGGAGAGCTGAGAAACTTAGAATATCATTTTTTTCACCTGCTTATGGATGAAAACCAATAATTAAAATATGTGAGATAGATAGATAGATAGATAGATAGATAGATAGATAGATAGATCGATCTCCTTATTTCCTCCCTGTGCAAATTATCTATTGCATTCTTGCTATGACTAGGCTGAAATATTTTATCTTTCCTTGATTATATGGCTTGCAGTATTCAGACATTAACAGCCTTAGTGTTCTAGGGGACATGTAAGATTCTGAATGTTGTCCCTACTTAGAAGACGGTTTACTTTAGGGACAGTAAAGCAATCCTGAAGCAGGCATCTTTCTCATCAGAAATTGATTCTCTAAAGTTTGGTTTTTTTTCCTGAGATTCCTTGGGAGTATCAATTAAACAGGAGTTAATAAAATGATTTAAAATTGTAAAAAAAGCAAATTAATGATATATTATATTTTCAAATTTACACAATAAAATAAAATCCATTTAACTGCCAAAATTGAGCCAGTCTGAATTCCCTAGTACTCCACATTGGTGGATTTTAAACTTACCCATTTGTCTTAATAAAACCTATTTTGAGATGAACAGTAGCAATTAAAAGGTCAGTCTATATGACTCACTGGATGATTTTGAAGTTAATAATCACATATTTTTGCAAATGGATTGGCTGATGAAAAAATACAATAAAAACGTATAAAAATAATGAGAATTATTGTTATGGAATTTATTAAGCTAAAATAACTTAATTTTAATCATATTTTTATCCCATTCAATTTATGCTTCTTGTTTTGAAGTAATTGGGGCTTTTGTTCTGTTATTTTGTTCTTGCTTCAGTCCCTGGCAAAGTAATGGAGTAAGTCCTCTTACAAACTGTTACAAACCAAATGAAGGAAGTATTTGGGAAAAGCCAGAACAGATTTACCCATGGCAAATCATGCCTGACTAACCCAATCCCCTTCTATAACAAAGTAATATTTTTCTGTCCTCATCAGAAGAATGGTAGATTTTGTTTAACTAGACTTTCAGCAAATCATTCCACATCATTTTCCTCAGCTTCCTTCCTCCCAGACACACCAGCAAGATAAAAACTGAATATATATAGCAAAAGTGGTGAAGTACAGACCTAAAAGCTGAAAATTGGAGTATGGACCTTTTAACCTGAAAGGGCTTTTGCTAGTTGTTCCAAGTGGGTTTTTTTGGCAGCTGATTATAAAGGATTGTTACTGGATATTATTTTACATCTATCATTGGCATCACCCACTAGATGATGGGTTAGGACAAACAGAGGCTGAGAGAACTTCAACTCTGCTCCAGAAAAGAGAAGGCTCAGCAGGAATTTTATCAGTGTGTTTAAAACCTGGATGAGAGGGAATGAAGAAAAAGGAGACAGGCTCTTCTTAGTAGTGTTCACTTCTAGGGCAAGAGCTGACAGTCAGAAAACACAAGAAATAATTCCATCTGAGCATGAGAGAATGTTCAGATTTTTTTCACTTTTTTTTTTCTGTGAAAGTAGTCAAACTGTATAGGTTGTGCAAATAGGCTGTAGAATATCCATCCGTGCCCAGCAGGGCACAGTCCTGGGCAATATGCTTCAGCTGACTCTGCTTTAGAAATGGGGTTAGGTTGGATGATCTTCTTGCCAGTGCTTCCTGTTACTGAAAAATTCTTGCACAGTGTCAAGCTGTTTTTTTTTTTTTTTTGCCCACACAATGAGTATTCTGGGGATGGGCAAGAAGGTGGGAGGGGCATCACTGGGTTACCTGGCCAAATTTTACTGCAGAAATATTCCGTATCATATGATGTACTCGGCAACAAAAGTTCAAGGAAAGGAGAAGGAGAGAGGGACATTAGTGGTTATGGCACTTGTCTGCCTAAGAAATTATTACACATGCTCATACCATGCTTTTTATGGAGTCATTAAACACCTGCCTGTCAACAGGAAGCCCTGAAAAAGTTCTTTTATTTTCTTTATATATTATTTTTTTGTGTGTACACCTTTTGCTTCTTCTGTGAAACTACTGTTAACATAATCTATAAGTCTCTTCATCTTCCTTCAGTTATGTCCCTGTTCTATGGGGTAGAGGACTGAGTGAGCAGTTGTGTGTGTGTCCACAGGGTCCACCCAATGCCAACTTCTTTGCACCTAGAGGGACTTCAGATAATGATAGCCTTTACTGGAGTGTGCTAGACTACATTTATAATTGCAGTTCTTCAGTTTTTTATTGGTAGGGTCCTTTAGATTAGTCACAGAGCTTGCTTCCAATTCTGTATTGGAATATAGGGCTCTGTTTTCAATTGTACAAACAGCAGTAGTACTACTTCCATTGGAAATGTTTTATTCTATTTTAGGTGGTCTCTAGCTGCCAGTTCAGACATGCACAGGTTTCCTCTAAATCCTATGTCTAATTTGTCAGACTCCAAAAATGTCTCTGATATCATATCAGATCTCAAATAGCATAAAACTGCTTCATATGGACAGATAAAAGCATAATGCCTGAATTTAATTTGTATTTATTGCACATTTTATTAAAATTGTCAAGTGTATAATCTTTCTCATGAAAGTAGTATTAAAATATCTCCAGTCATAGCTTTGTATTTCAGTCAAATAGATTCACTTAATCTAATTTCTTCTAGCTAAAACTTAAGTGTTCAGGATAAACTAATCATCTAAGCTCTCTTTATGATCCCTGAAAAGAAATAGGCATTTCCAGAGGTAACTGATCTCCTCTTAAGATTGCTATCATACACATAAGTAAGTTGCCTTATGGAGGAGACTATTTCTGTCCATGAATGATAAAACAAATCTAGCAGACTACATGCATTGAAAATCTTATTTGTACATGCTGGAAGACAGTCAAGACAAATTACCACACACCTTGCACCTACCCACTTAACCTTTCTTGCCTTCAGTATGCCACTGGTAATTTAACCATACTTTGATTGACCTGCTTATTGCAAACCTTGAGGTGATTTGAAACTTATATAAAGGAAAATTATTCATTTGTTTAAATTTGGAAAAACTTTCTTTAAAATATATGAATAATCATTTTAAGTAATAAAAGCAACTCAACAACAAGAGAAAAAAAAAAAACCAAAACAACAAAATCAGGAAAAAAACAGACAAAAACACCACCACCATCACCACCACTGGTGTTTTCTAGAGGATACAATTTCTTTTGCATCATAAATTTTAACAGCTGCCAGTGGACCACAGAAAGAATAGACCACTCTCAGCAGTAATATTGTACAGGGGGAAAAAGTGGAGCAATTACTCCATCCACCACTGATGCTTAATCAGGTACAGGCATTAGAAGCTCTAGTATCTAGCTGGTAGATAAAATACATGAGAGAAATATGACTGAAATAACTCAACATGGCTTTCAAGCATTAAAAAGAAGAAAAATAAAGTGAACTCTTCAATACAGCAAATTAATAAAAAATGCTAATTGAGATTGGTTATAACTGAGGAACAGTTGAGAGACAAGTCATTGCTCATATGTTTGCTTCAGAAGAATTAAAGAATACAAAAAATGAAAATAGTAAATTAAATTAGCCAGATAATTTCTACTTGATATATTTCCTTACATTTTTAAAGACTGAAGAGTGGGCTGTGTGTGCTAGCTGGTTTCCTCTTCAGGGACATTTGACCTTGATTTCCAAAGATTTAGAATTAAAGAGTGAAGACTATGATTTTAGCTACCTGAAAATAAGCTACTTTTCTTAACTTCATCTAAGTTAATAATTCCTCCTAAAGGATTGATTTTCTTTCAAAACTTTCTAAGATTCCTTTTCAAGATGGGATAAATGTTGCTTGAAGTATATCTATATCTTTGCCGTGTTTAAAGAAGACTGAGTAACTTACAGAAAACTTAATTAAATAGATTCCACCTGAAGCACTCATAACAAACCATAACAAAACAAAATAAAGAAAAAGTCACAAAAAAGAAAGGCAGAAAATTGAGATGGGGCTGTTTTTGTAGAGGTGTACTCTTTTCTACTATCTAGAACAGTATTTCATTTTGATGTTGTAGTTTATAGTGATAAACAATGTCGGAAAAAGCAAGAGTTGGTGACTGATCCATTTAAGTCTTGAAATGAGTGATGTAAATACTAATAAGATGTAATTCAGAGTTGTACTAGCCAATTATTATCCATGTTTTTGTTGGTCTCGGTGAAGCCTTCTGGAGGCAGCAGTAATGGAAATAGCCTCCACAGAGGCTATTTCTAACAGAGAATGTCTGTTATTTTCACTGGGGAGTCTTATTGTAGGTGACATTGTAATGATTTGGCCTGTTATACCCCCGTGAAAACCTAAAATCCCCAATAATTTTACAGCCAATTATTTGCATAAAATTCTCCAACTTTAACAGACCGGCTGCTACTTCAAGAAAACATTCTTCCTTATTTTAAAATTCTATTGTAGTTTAAAATTCAAATGCTCCCTTTTGTAATATATTTATGTACTTTATCAAACTTTTAGTTTTCCAATTTTATGTTTCTGTTTTGTACATACTAAAGAGGTATCTTCTCTTTTCAGTACTATACAATGATTTGTGATTAGACTTGCATACATCTCAAAAAACCAAAAGTGAGATTATTTCCAATACTGTGATTAAATTAGAAGAAGAATTTGAACTTACATGTTTTTAATTCACATTAGCTTTTTTGCAATGAGATGAAGTTACCCAGATTTTGACTTTTTGTGGTTAATAACACTTTGTGATTTGCTCAATTTATTTCATTTTAAACTGTCACTAGTTTAACTGAAGCAAACAACTTTGCTGTAACTTTATTTCCTGTAGTTTTTTAAGAAGCATGTTGTCACCAGTGGTTTCACATGCATTCCAGCAGGGAAAAAAAAAATAAAATAAAGTGTTGGCAGTTTAAAGTGATGTGAACTTAAGCAACCAGAAAAATATATTGGATGATGTGGATGCCATTATGGAGAGTCAGTGAAGATGAGGGCAATGAATCAATCTGATAAATTTTGATTGGCCATTAAAAAGACAAGTAAATCCAAATTGGTTAGGGAATGTTCATAATACCAAATAATACTAGATTGTGGCTGCCCCTGTACATCATTCTGTAAAACTGATCCTGATCTTTTAGACCAGGTATCATCAGGAAACACATAATGCAAACTACAGATTAAAATGAACCCCTCAAAAAACCAATGAAAAAAACAACAACCCTCCCCCAACCCCAAACAATTCAAACAAACCAATAAAGAAACAAACAAAAAGCCACCAACAGAAAAACCCCCAAACCCAAACAAAAAACCCCCCACAACTCTAAAAATAGTGATAGTGGAGAAAAGCAGCACACATCTTTCACCTGTAAGTGTTCCATGTATAATTAAGTCATAAATCAGGCCAGTAAAGTGCAAAGCTAATTTAATATAGCTTGGAAATAAGTCTGTTTCTAGGTCTTCTGAATCACATTCGTAACAAGGGTACAAAACATGAAGGAATTAGAATGTTGCAGCCAAGTAAATTTCGCTGACTAGAGGGAAAATGGAATGTTCTTCAGCACAAGATATATGTCCTGAGTAAAAGATATAAAAGCACATTTTTATTAATCAGAAAAAAAAAATACTTGAAACTTTACAGAGTTCATAGTTAATGTTTCCTGGTTTAAAGAAGCTAATCTAAATTTATCCTCTTATCTGTAGTTTTCTGGATTGGCTGTGCAATTTTCTGACAAACTCCATTCTCTTCAATCTTCCTTGTCTGTATTTCATTGTGAAGGAAGTTAAATGAAGATTAATTCTCCATTTTTTCTTCTGCCTTTTCTTTTTTCCCATAAAAAATGTTAATATAATTATAGAATCATTGATAATCACTAATAACTGTAAGGTGTAAGGAGCTTTTTTCTCTACACTATCCATTGAGACTGCTGCAGTTTTTAACAGAAATGGGCTTGGATAAAATTCAAGACCTCTATTGTAAAAAAAACCAACAAAATATTATTCTTCATTTCTCCCCAGAAAACTGAAATTAAGTAAATTGAGCTATTTGAATACACAAATAATATAAGGAAAAATAAATACAGGGGAGGAAAAATTTATAGGCTTGATTTAATTACCTAAACCTGAGAAGACAAGGACATCTCACAGGTATTTACATCTCACAGGTATTCAAGAGTTCTGCATGGGGAGGTTTGTAAAGGACCCATGTCCTACCTGGAGTGTCAGCTGATTGCTAGGCTACATAACCTTCGATGTTTGAAAAGGCATTAGGCAGCTGTGGCAAAACAAAGACACTGAGCCTATTGAGCAGGAGTGCATTTGATAGTAAGTTACTTAAATCTAGATACCTACGTGAAGGTTCTGTCTGTCAGCTAGATGTCTTAATTCCCATTAGAGAGAATGGACATGAGACTACATTCGGTTTTAGACTAAAAGAGATATTTTGTGTCATTTGAGACACCAGTTGGCAGTTGGCATCCCAGATAACCCATCTGGCAACCAGCTACCAATCTAGTACGTGAAAGTACATGAAAATGTGTGGATTCACAGCAGTCAGTTCCATTCAGAAGTCTCAGATCTGAGGCACTAAAGATCTGCTTCAGGGGGGGGTCAAATTCATCCTTCTGACTTCATTGAATATATCAACTTCATTGAATATATCAATTTCTATCAATCTATTTATAGAAAACAAACACAGGTATCTAAAACTGTTGTAATGCATTACTAGGTTTGTTATTTTAGTAGCTCATTTTGCACTGTATAATAGTATGTTCCACTGCACAACCCCCCTTTTTCTCCGGATGGTGATGGTTCATCCCTGGTTTCCCCGCCCCCCCCACACGTCATCGGTGTCCCATTGGATGTGTCCCTTTCCCCGCCCCTTCGGCGCGGAGGTTTGAAAAGCATGGGAAGGGGCTGGCTCGCTCTCTCTTTCCTCATGGCCTTCGAAGAATAAACATCCCTCCAGGAACAGAGCGTCTTTCGTCTTTTACCTTGATCTTGACCACGGCTTCTCCTGGTCCCACGAGCTAGCCCTGTTTTTGGGACTCAGGAATAAGCCAGTGCGTCATAAAACTACCTGAAATGCTCTGGTCTACTGGCAACAGCCATACAAAGAAGGTAAATAGGACAGAGGAGACTCATGACACAAGTAGCAACAAGATGGATGCAAGGCATCTCAAAAAGTGCTAAATGCTGTTTGAGTGATACAAATTATGCCTGTTTAAATAAATCAAAACCTATGTCTTTAGAGATTTCAAACCATTAAGGAGCTCTTAGCTTTCGCTTACACCTATAGGGTGTAGACCCTTTGATTCTGGTGTCTTAAGCTGCATCTGAACTCCATTCACTAATATCAGTAATATGAATAATTCAGTTATAATAATCGTTCTCAAAAAAAATCCCAAAACAGATATTCATCTCATAACAGTGATAACATCTGCATACTTAATCTCTAGTTCAGTGACTGATAAAATGACTTACTCTGCCACTTCATCTGAGAAGAGATTTTTGTTTCTTAAAATAGTCCTGAATTTTCAGGTTTCTCCAACCCCTCTCTGTCTGTAAATTAGATTGTGATGATTCACATTAATTACTGCGCATCTTGATGATATTTTTTTTTTGCCAGTAGACACCCCTGATTAATGGACACCTTGTTGATCATACTAGCTGTGCTCCCATTAAACACCATTAGTTGGTGTGTCATTAGGTGCTTTTGCTAGTTGTATTCTCATTTAGTAGAGCCCACTAACCTGTTTAGTGCTGACTGTTACAACACTAATTTACATAATCCCCGTGTATATATGTTGCTGTTATTTGCTCTAATTTGTAAAATTTCTGGTGAAAGTATACCAGAGTAAAACCTCATGGGATTTTAGAATAAAGTGAAAATACATGTAAGTTCAGATTCCATTTTATAACAGTCAGATCTCCTAAGCCTCCCTTGCTAAAAGACAAAACAAGAAATCCCAAACTCAACCCAACCACCAAAAAAACAACATCTCAAAAAACCCAACAAAAATCCAAAACCTCCTAGAAAGAAAAAGAATTTCAGAATCTTTAGTAGTGCAAATAGTTGTAATTTTGTTACTCTTAGAAAGCTGGGCACAGCTGTCATCCATGCTGTGAGCAAAATAAACATCATTTTCTCAGGTTAATAAAACACAGGTTTTAACAGAAAACCCTCTAAGCTATTACCACGTAATTGGCAATTAACCTTATCCATTTCATTATAGTCAGTGCCCCAACTTTTCACTGAAGGCAAAAATACTTTTAACCTAGTAGGATGTTATCTCAGTCTTCAGCTGTAAGTAGCAGAATACTAGGTTCATATTACTTCATATTTCCATTTGTAGGTGGAATAATTTTTGGAGTAAATGCCCATGAGAAAGTAATTTTGGAATATGCAGTATAGGTAAAATTAATTTGCAGGTTGTATTCATTGGATGCAAGTGACAAAGTGTTGGCAGAGGGATGCTGCAGGGGTGGCCTCTACGAGGAGGACCATGAGCCACTCACATCTGAAAATATGAACATTTCCTGAAGCACTGTACCCTGTGGAAAAGACTCACAGTGGATGAGAGGAAAATGTGAGGAGGAAAGCATGGCACAGACAAATTCTTATGGATTGATCACTGCCCCCATTACTTGCACCTCTTTGTGATAAGAAGGGGATAGAGGATTCTGGAATTAAGTGATATTGAGACTGGAGAAAGGGAAAGGGAGAAGAAAGATAGGAAGGAGATTTTTCATTTTTGTTGCTCACTCTTCAAATCTCCTTGACAATAAATTAAATTAATCATCCTCAAAATGATTTTATTTTTAATTTGATGATAACTGATAATTGATCTTCCTGTCTTTATCTTAACCCACACACTTTTTCATCTTATTTTCTCCCCTGTCCCTTGGAAGTAAAAGAGTGAGAGAGCAACTGGGTGAGTGGCTGGAAGACAGGGTCAACTTATCACACTAGAATATAGCATTTCTAGTCTATTGGTAACCTGCCAAAATAAATATAAACTTGCTGAGAACATGTAAGATATAAGTATAATAATTTTAGATTAAAGATTTTTATTACATGAAGAATTTTCAAAAATTTAAGAGAAACTGTTACAATAACCGTGGTTTGTGGATTTATAAACAAGAATAACAACCTCCTGAGACTCAAATCTTAGTTTTAGCTGTTATATCACTGTTACAACTGTAATATGAATTGTGTTTTTTGATATTTCCAAATGATAATAAATGTGACAAGGTCAGCATGATCTGATTGTGTTTTCCAGTATGCTCTGTAAAAGAAAATTATTATTTTTCCCTTAAAACATCTAACATGGGGCGTTTTCACATCTTGATCAGAGAATCACAGAATGTCAGAGTAGGTGAGGTTGGAAGGGACCACTAGAAGTTACCTAATGCAGCCTCTGCTTTCAAGCAGGTTTCCCAAGGGCATGTTACTCAGGATTGTGTCCAGGTGGATTTTGAGTATCTCCAGGAAAGGAGACACTGCTATGTCTCTGGGTAACCTGTTCCAGTTCAGTCACTCTCACAGTAAAGAAGTTCAAGTTCTTCCTCATGTTCAGGTGGAACTTCCTGTGTTTCAGCTTCTGCTCATTGCCTCTTGTTCTATTGCTCATCACTACCAAGATGAGTCTGGATCCTTCCTCTTGGTACTCTCCCTTCAGATACTTATATACATTGTTGGGGTCTCCTCCTAGTTATCTTTTCTTGAGGCTATACAACTCCTTCAGCCTTTCCTCATAGGAGAGATGCTTCTGTTCCTAATCATCTTTGTAGTGCTAAACTGGACTCTCCAGGATCTCTATGCCTCTCGTGTGCCACGGAGCCTAGGACTCAACACAGCACTTCAGGTAAGATCTCACCAGGGATGAGTAGATCACCTCCCTTGACCTGCTGGCCATGATATAGAATTAACTGATTTATAATGTACTTCAGAAATGAATGCTCATTGGTGTTAGATTTTGTTGCCTGCAATTTTTAACCAGTCAACGAATGCATTTTTGGTATTATTATTATTTACTAATTAATTTATCTGTCCCTTTTGTTCACTGATTTTTTTATTTTTTTTTAGTATTAACAATCATGTTGTGATTCTCAAAGAATGGATAAAACTAAATGAAACTTCAATTTCTGCTGTGGAACGATCAAGTATAACATTTAATAATCATATAAAACTCCAATATCTTGTTGGATCATTACTTCAGAATGTGTTCATAGATGAACAGACAGAGAGAGGCTCTTAAACTGATTCAAAACTATATTGTTTTCCCTAAGTAATTTATATTCATCAGAGACAGGTATTTAAACAGTAAAGAAAGTAATGAAGCACTGGTGACTGAACACCTATTGGTATGTTTCTTATTATTTTTCTCCTTAAATCTTAATGAGGTGTAATTACAGTTTCTTGTATTTTGTCTTCAAGATGCATTGTTCTAACAGAGAGTAGTGACAAGTAGCTGTGTCTGACTTCATGAGCAGCAAACTTACTGCAAATATGCAAATGAGGAACAACAAAGAAGAGCCTGGAGATATTAACATCTGTGTGAATGAAGCAACCATTTCACAACTCAGTGGACCTTAAACAAAGCAGACATTGAAATCTGTTCAGTACATGGGATGGATTTTTAAATATGTTCACTTACCGCTTGTTGCACAGCTGTCACTAGAGCACAGTTTCTGTCACACCAGGGATTCTGCTTTGACATTATCAGCATATAAAAATGGTGTTCATGATAAATAGTTTTCTAGCAAAACAAGCATTTTTCACTCATGTCTGTGAGTTAGAGATATGCTTATACTTCCATATCTCTGGCAATTTAGATGAGTAGAGATAGAGAGGCATCTGCTAGGAGCAAAACAGCTATTTTGCCAATCGACCTAGTGACTAAGTGGCTAACTATCTCATTTCTGTGTAATAGTTAAGAAAATATATTGCTTTTCAAGAGATTATGAATTTTGAATGGAAGATAATTCATCCCTTTATGAGGAAAGGAAGGAGAAAACCTCTCTTCTACTCTATGAAAAAGTAGATTTCAGTAGTAAATTTTTTCCACACAGTGAAACAGAGGACAGTAGAAGAACTGTTTCATTTTTAGAATATTTTCCTTTAAAATATGTAGAAGCATATGTTACATGTTAGTTGAAGGAAAAGCTTGACAATTCAGTTAAATAATATTTTTAAATAATTCTATTTTTTTCATAGTATTCAGCTGTATTATTAATTTTACTAAAATTATCTGCAACAGTTACTAATAAAACTCCTCATATGCATCACAGGGAATTAAATAAATCTTATTTTATGTATGAATGTCATGAATAAAACTTGTGAATATATATTGCTATAATATTTCCAGTGATAAATCATTTAATTAGAATAACTGAGAGGCAAGCTGCATGTTTTGATAAGACTTTAGTAAACCCTTATGCTCACTAAATTATCTCCTTTAAGTACCATTCTTAGATATTGCAGGAGCAGATTGAACATGTATTAATAATAATTCCTGATTTAGACTAGCTAACACCAGGCATAATTTATTTGTATTTCTGCCTGACTGCTTCACTCACTCTTTTATTGACTCACTCCTAAGTATCTAATATCTTCATCTGCAAAGTACTTCAGTGTCACAGTATTGCAGTGCCTGTCACTTAAAAACCCAAATACTAAAAATGACTAAAATCTGAATACAACACATGCAGAGAACTGAGAACCTCACAGAATCATGGAAGCTATCACACAAAGGGAGGAGCTTCTTGCAGAAACAAGAAAATTTGACACAATGAAACAACTATACTCTGTTTGAAAACCCCTAAACTTTGAAAAAAGGGCATTTTAGTTTGAATTGGGTACCATAAAGTACCATAAAAGAGAATGTAAACACAATATTCAGAAGAGAAGAAAAATAAAATAAAATTTCTCTCTTATCTTTTCGAATTTTTCATTAAAGAAATCTACCACAACTACTATATTTCTGAAAGATTTTTTTGTTTTGTAAAATTCAGTTTGTGATGAAAATTTGCTTCAGTGAAAAAAACATGCACCTGCTCTACTCAACACATTTGCAGTTTCTGATCAGGAAAGGTTTGGGCTTGAATTTATCACTACTATACACTTCTCAGCAATAACTAATTTTGTTAGTCTAGTGCATTCGTATTTCTTGACCAGTTTGTAAGTCTTAATGGTAAGTTAATGGTTAATGTTTTTATTTAGTTTTGTTAAATAGACTATAGTCTTTAGGAAAGTACAGTATATAACAGTCTGATTTGTGAATTTTGGCTTTAGAATCTTACTTTACTAAAACCAGAAGTGCAAATATATTATGATGTGCAAAGAAAATATACAAACACTTGCTTCTTTGTTTTGCATAATAACAAAAACTATATATTCTTATTTCAAGAAGGTTGTAGTAACAGATTACAGTGTTCATTTATTTATGACTTAAATTATATGTTGGACAAACAGAGAGAATGGAAGACTAAAATTATTTGTCCCATTTAATGTTGCAGATTGTCAGCTTGAAGCTGCATCTGTATTGCATTTGAAAATACTCTCAATTTAAGTGAATCAGCATGCAGCTATCATACACAATACAACCAAGGATTACCATAGTGTGTAGACCAATGTTTAAGATTAGCAAACTGTTCAATATTTCCTTTTAAACTATGAGTGCATTCATTAACAGTCAATCAAATTTTGATATGTCTTATGGATATTCTGTAAGCATTCTCATCAAAGAGATAATCATTCAGTCTCTGTTTTTTTAAGAGAATTATCATTTTATTGGGGAGACCATCCAATATATATTTTCAGTTCCTACCTAAGAGCAGCCATTAATGTTTACAATTTTTTCAAGGAACTAGCATCCTTCATGGCTCATTATTTAATCCTGTATATTTAATTGCACTAATGCTTCTATCTAGGTGTCATAGCACAAGATTTAATTCTGTTTGAATGCAGCTGGTGCACTTGAATATGCTGCATGGCTTTTATACATAATGAAGATCAATACATGAGTCTATGCCACATTTTGAAGTAATATAGAAGGCTTGTAAGAGCATTAAAAAAAGACAGATTGATCTAGATACATAAACATGCATGCACACACACAAACATTTTCAAAAACATATAATTTCCCTCAAAATAGAAACAAATCATTGAAGAAGTATCTCAAAACCCTAGGTTGTATCATCCCATCATCTTTTGAGTAAAGCTCCCCATAGAGAATTCTGATTAAAAATTGATGATATTATATATAGTAGCTTTCAAAGATAATCACAAAGATTCAAAGTTTTAAATGACTTTGCAAATAAGTACCACTCTCAGGGCCCTGAGAGACTTTATAAATCCTGAACAATCTCTCCTGAAGCCTCCAACCACACCTGTGGGGCCAAAGGGCATTTCAGTTCTGCCTGGGGCTGTGAGATCCTTCCCAAGCTATGCTGGAGGAGTGTCACTCTCCAGCTCAGCCACAGACATGGCCATGCCTGCCCATAGATTTTGAGTGAATAAGGATAATTTTAGGACTTGCAAATACCAATGTAGTAATGGTAATACAGTGTTGGAGTCCAGGGAAGCCTGAGAACTTCTCCTGCTCCTCTGAGGATTCTTTTAGTCCCCAGAGCCCCTCAAAAATAACTTAGCCTGCAACCTAAGCTGATGAGAGAAGCTCCCTTCACTTTTAGGAGAACCTGAATGCACCAGAAAGGTGAAAAGATTTTTGTTTAATGTACCACAGAGAGTTTAGTTGTAGTTTTAGGATCTTGCTCTATGTATTATATAGAGACAAGATGGAGATTTTTTTGGGTGTCGGTCTCTTCTTCTTTATTCTTTTTTCTTCTTCTCTTCTCTTCCGTTCTTCTCTGACACCAGTTCCTGTGGTTTGCTGGTTGGTGGAGGAAATTGAGTGTGGAAGAGACATGTCAATGAAATTGACACTCGTTGGTGTTGGGAACAAAACAAAGTATGTAGAGTTTTCTTAATTGGTTGATAATAGATATAAAAGGTAGCTGCTCTGAGCTGCCATTGCCTTTCTGCCTTTTCTGCACTTGTGCTCCTGGAGGTCACAGCGCTGGCTGTGCCTCCAAGCTTCTGATAAGAGAAAAATAAGCAACTTTGAAAAAGCAGAAAGAAGCCTTGCTTCATCTTTTCAGGACATGGGACACCAAAGAAGCAAGAGAGCTTGCCAGAGCTATGCCAGAGACTGTCAGGGAACAAACAAACACTGACAATACAACGCTAAATTACTGACATAAAATTGACCCAATTATACCCAGCATAAGAGTTCCAAGTTACTCTTGAATTATCACAAAAACAATTCTGGTCTGTGCGTATTCATAGGGCTTGTAATTGAGAAATCACTGAGAGATGTACCAGGAGCCCTAATAATTAGTTATTATGTTGAATTTTACAGCTCATAATACTTTAAATATTATGTGTACTGAATTTTATTTTAGTTGTTATGGATATCAACATATTGCTGATATGCTACTTCACTGTGTGTTTTGAAGAAAATAATAACTCAGATGAATAATTTTCCAACAGTGTTACTGACAAATCAGATTGAAACAAGGATTAAAACCATGATAAATCTTCAATAAAAATTGCTAACTCCCAAGACCTTTCAGAACTCTGAATGGGATATTTATTTCTATATTTTTACCATGAATACTTTCTAAATAAACTCACAATCAAAAAAGTTTAATGAAATAAAGAATTTGAGAAAGTCAGAGTAACGTAAATATGTCAATAACTTAAATTTAATTTAATATTTATTTTGTCGTTTGACTAAATAGTTCAAAGTCATCAACTCTGATACATACTGCTGTCATGGAAAATAAGTAACAAACTCCCTAACTAAACTTAATCTTTATAACACACTAGTTTTCAGGACTGCAACCTCAACAGAATTGAAAAAAACCTCAATTTAAAGATTTTAATAATTGTCTCTAGAAGTGATGATATCAAATATCTACAATAGAATTCTTGAGTGGCAATCTGGAAATTATTAAAACAAAAATTTATAAGAATATTTATATCATCAGTAGACCACAATATTTTTTTTTAAATTTCATTTTTTAAATTTTGCCTCTTTTGTTTTATTTTATTTTTGGAGCTTTCTTGGGGAGTTGCGGTGGTTTGTGAGAGATTTTTTATACCACAAAATACAAATTTGATGATAGAACTTCATTTGGGATTTTGAGTGACTATTTGCAGTCATTATTTCTGAGTTAAATGAAAATACAAGTTAAAAAACCCAATTTCTTTGACTTTTTTTCTTTTTTCCTTTTTTTTTTTTTTAGTAGGTGTCATAATCCAGGTCATTAAGACATTACACTATTAGAGAGTGTATGTAGGAGGACCATGGGGATGGTGAAGGATCTGGAAGGGAAGCCTTACGAGGAGTGGCTGAGGTCAGTTGGTCTGTTCAGCCTGGAGGGCACTGAGGGGAGATCTCACCGTGGTCTTCAACATCCTCATGATGAGAGGAGGGGCAGGTACTGATTTTTTCAGTCTCCTGATCAGAGACAGGACTGGAGGAAATGGCATGAAGCTGAGGAGAGATTTAGGTTGGCTACTAGAAAAGTTTTACACACAGAGGTGCTTGGGCACTGGAGCAGCTCCCGAGGGAAGTGGTCACAACACCAAGCCTGACAGAGCTCAAGAGGTGTTTGTACAGTGCCTTGGTTGCATGGAGTGTCTCTTGGGGTGTCCTGAGCAGGCCCAGGACTTGGACTCGATGTTCCTCATAGGTCCTTTCCAGCTCAGCATATTCTAAGATTCTATTGTAAGTTCCTTTCAATTATGCATTGAAATATTGTTGATCTTACCAATTACAAAAAACTCAGAAAACTCAAGACTTCAGCATCTCAGACCTTAGGAATATTTTTTTCCTAAGCATCCTACAGCTTATTTTTGCTCATTTCTCAAACTGAAACTTTAGTACAAAGCCATTTAAAAAACGTTAACATTTCTCTTGTTTACTTTAAAAATGTACTTTAAAATATATTCAATATGTTGAACAACAATTGATTTTAGCACTTAAAATTTTTGCATAGGTAAGCTTCAGTTTTGTACCTGAACCATGTAAGTATCCTTCCCTTTTGTTCTCCAGACATTAAGCCAAAATCTAAAGATATTAAGAATTTTAATTGCGAACTGGTATGTAATTTAGTAATGTTATCTTTGTGGAAAAATTAATTGTTTGATAATTATCAATATAAGAAACTTTATGCTATAGATGGTAGAAAACACAGATTTCTAATATAAAACTTTGGGATTTCTAAGCACTGCAATCCTGCCAAAATAAAAAAAAAAAATACTCTTCCTCTGTGTATAGAGAGGAGTTTGCAAAAGGCAGCACTTATCCTATCACTGAAATAGTTGGCTCAAAGGTCTAAATATATCAAGATTCTTATACATAAAACAAAAATAATATAATAAATAATATGTCTGCTATGTTATGCCCCTAATTAGTTGATATTAAGTCTTCAGTATGTAAGGCACGGCTGGAAGACATTAAAAATTGTGTCTGATAGATGCTGTGATGTAAAAATGAATTAATATTACAAAAATAATGAGAAGATAACAGATTAGATTTATCAGTCTTACCTACATTCAGTGTTCCATCTCAGACAAATTTGAAGTGTCTAAATAAGCCGTGAAACCAAAGACTAAGGTTTTAAAATTGTGAGACAGTTTACTGGCATGAACATTTATAATGAAAATTAAATTACCCTTTAGTGGAAAAACAAATGTTCGATTAAGCAGGAAAGGATTTACTGATGGGACACTCACTTGTCTGGGTCTTACACTTTTCAGTGATTCATATTATTGCCTCATTTCTTCAATCTAAAATGAGGAGCATAGGAAATAATCTTCTGCTATTTGCCCCATAACCTTAATCTAATGTTTTTGTCTGTCCCTGTTATGTAAGGAAATATCACAACTAGACAGAATATTCTAATTCAACGAATTGGGTTAGTTTTCAATTATCCAAAAATGCCTACCTGGAGTTCGAAATAAGCAATGGTTTGATCTTTATTTACTAGATTTATTATCTATAATTTATTATTGATTAGACTCAATCCCATTACGCTTTTAGTCTAAAATATTTCTGAAAATAACTTCTCTGCTAATAATGAAGTATCTCTGAAATAAAAAAGTTTTATTTCATAAATTATATGTATGTCTCAAGGAGGGATTTAGAAGAGTTGTTTTGGGCTAAAATTTTGAGATTTAAAAAAAATATTATTTGCTTCTCAGTTTTCAAACAAAGTATCATTTTTGAGGTACAGTGACAGATGTGTATCTATATCTGTAATATCCACACGTGTTTCATAGATAAATATTGACAATGTCAGATTTGCATCAGTGCTAAAAAAGAAATATTTTTAATACATTTTAAATTGGAAGACTAACTTTATCTGGTCTTCATTTGTTTTCATCCTTATGTAAAAATACAAAACCTTCCTGCCTTTTGACCATTGTGCTAAAGTGAACAGCAGCATTGGTGCTTACAGACCTTTTCCTTTCTTTATTCCTGTATTTTCTGGTGCACCATAGACAGAAGGAACAGTAGGTGGGGTGGAATAGGGAAAAATCTTAGAGAGAAGTCAGTGACATATCTTATCTCAACCCTGAATCTCTGCTGCACCTAACAAGGGCAAGTTTTGAGTTCATTCTGCAGTCTTTGTTGTGATTAAATAACTAGATATAGGCTTGTATATAGGTATGGAAACCTACTACTTTTTTATTCAATCTTGAGTTGTAGGGATGACTGAATTTCATAACCAGTTTTTGTGCTATAATGTAATAGACGACACAGTTATTTTTTCCATGTATCACTTAACAAAGTTACTGGCAGGTTATTCTGCATAGACCATAGTTTGGCATAGATACTGATAGCTAATTCTTGCCTTGAACTGATGATGCAAATTGTGGTACTTTAATTTGCATGCCTTTCATCTAGGATAATATAGAACAGTGTATGTTGCTAACCCAAAATAAACCTGGATATCTCTGGAGAGAGTGTAAAACAGTGGCAAGAGTAATCCTAAACAGACAAAATCTAATAGATGCACTGCAAGCTGATATTGTATTTGTAGGTTAAGTCATAGGTAGATCTTTATTATCCATTCATGTTCTATGCAACACCTGTTTCATCTCCTATGGATATTGTCAGCTTTCTTAAAAAGAATTGCAGGCAGAGAGCAGACCACCAGCCTGCATTCTATTCTCAGCTCCCACAGCAATCAGGAAAACTTCAGGTGGTACCACGTATACTCTTTCTTTAATAGAATGAGGAGACATATCAAGTGGATTGGAAAAAGAAGGAGAACACACAAATTCTATTTTTCATATGCACATATACTTAAAAAGACAGTAGGAGAGAAGTAACTGGAACAAGAGTAAAAAAGGGAAAATAAAACAAAAAAAACAAGACACAACAGAGATGAATGCAGAAAATAGGCATAAAAGTAACAGACAACATGGATTTACCAAATCTACTTAGCAAAAGTTATGTACTGGAAATATTTTATGAGAATTTCAGGATAAGCACTTGTAATTATAGTCTTTGATATCACTGGTTTATAATTTTCACTTCACAGGATAAAAGACAAACTTTTTAGAGGTAGCTTCTTTAGCTAGCTAGATTGTTGACAACACAGTGCTCTTTGAAGTGCCTGACCTAACACGTGTGATGTTTTTGCCAAGAGAGCATGCTGTGAAGTCACTACCAGTGGAAAGGTGGGAAAAGTTTCACGAGTCACTGACATCTCCTCCACAGTTCTGTACCTGAAAAAGCCAATGGCTTTATTACATTGAAGGTTGGCACCCAGCAAAAACTGGAAACTCTGTAATTAAGAGAAAACACAGTTTCTTGGGTGATTTCTAGGGGAAAGAACTCTAAAACAATTTCTTGCTCTGTAAGGGGCAAAAACCTGCTTTATTGACAATTTATTTCATCCATAAAATCTGTAGTATCAGAAGAGCACTCTGCAGCTTTTGCATGTCTTCCAGCACTCTGGCATAAAGTGAAGAAACAGAATGGAGAAAAGTAGCCAGAATACTCTAAGTTAGAGAATGTAGTTAGAGAATGGTCGCTTACATTCAGAGTTACATTGTGACAGCATTATTTATGGATATA
The DNA here is from genome assembly GCA_013400515.1 of Erpornis zantholeuca. NCBI lineage: Eukaryota > Metazoa > Chordata > Aves > Passeriformes > Timaliidae > Erpornis > Erpornis zantholeuca. Next base: position 35,317 of record VZTN01018119.1, read on the forward strand.
TATTAGTTGCAATACTGTGACAGATGTGGAAATCTCATAGTCAATACCCTGTCTACAACAGAAGCCAGAAGAAAATTTCAGAAAAAAAACCAAACACTACAGTGAAAACATACAGGATAATCTAAATCCTATATTAAACCTCATCAAGCTTTCCAGTTTGAATATAATATTTTAATCTCTGAAGTGTGAAGCTTCATAACTTTCACTTTTAATTTATTAATTGAAACAGGGAATATTCTTGTATGTAAATTTTCACTGATGTTTGTCAGAAGAAAATTATGATCTCTTGAGTTCAAAATCATTATCAAATAATCTTGTCTATGTTTATCTTTCTTTCTTGATCTTTGGTGGAGTAAGACATATCCAAATTATTCATTTCTTAAACAACATCAAGGAAAATTTTAAGTTAGACTCTGTTAAAATTCAAACTCAAGCTCAGACTCTTTTTATAGAACTCCTAATATTCAGTCCTGTTTTGAGTCTACTTGTTTCCTTCCTGTACAAAATTATTTTATACTTAATTAAACATTGTATGAGATAACGCTTCCAATTTTAATTTAACTTGTTTAGTTTTTGTTGAGCTTTGAGGCAGGTAGAAAAAAATACACTCATATATCTTGTTCATACAGCTAATTTCTGGGTTATTTTTATAATTATTTGTCCTATTCTTCTAAGACATACTTTAACATTAAAAAAAAATCCTTCAGTGTTTGTTTGGAAAGATTCCTCCACTTTTTGGTCATGTCAGTATCCTTTTTCTGAACATCTTTTAATTCTGAATTGTCCAATATGTCATAAACATTTTAAACCTGCAGTCATATTTCAATAAGGTCACCATAGTGTTCTTTACATGATTCACTTCTCCATCCCCTATATATTCTGGTTTCTTCCAAGAGGTATTTCACGATATTTGTATAAGCAGTGGTTTCTTCTGTGGTGTCAATAGTAACTCCAAGGTTATTTTCCTGGCTAGTGCTGTTAATTGAAATACTTGTAGGCCATATGAATAAATTGAATTCTGACCTTGTGTGCTTTTCTTAATTTTTGTTGATACTAAAATTCATTAGTAATCCTTTTACCCATTTAACTGCTGCCTTAAATATTTCAAGTTTTTCACATCTGTTAACTGGTCCTAAGTAACTGAACTTTTTGTCTTCTATAAAGCTTGTTGAATAGTGTCCTAGCTTTCAGACTTTGAAAAATATATTAGAAGAAAAAAGGCTTAACATTGATTCTAAATGATACTTGTTCATGATTTTTTTTTTTTAAATATACAAATAATATCCTAAAGGAACTTAGGGTACTTAGAGAAATAATGAGAGAAAGTAAAAATTATATAGTGTAATATTAATGTACTATATTGATGTTTTAAAGCCAATTGTTTTTTCTACCCAGCAGAAGATGCTGGGTATCTAAATGATACCTTTTATTGTGGCGAAAATAGATGGTTCACATTATATCCTGGTTTTAAAATTTAGAACATCTTGCTCCATAATACTCTTCCCACTGCGTGTGGCTCTGCTTTCATTAAAATAGCAGGACTTCCAAACTTGGAATAATTTCTCAAAACCTAGTATTTTTTATGTTTTATTAATTTCTATTATCTCTTTGTATGCTACAAGGTAATAGTAAATATGTTTACTGAAAGTAACTGAGTTTTGCAAATGCACAAGTTAATAAAATACAAGAATCACAATACAGACTAACCATGATCAAATGGAAAATGCAGTGTGAAGGATCAATGCTCTACTAGACCAGTAAATTTGTTTATTTTCCATTTCTGCAAGAAATCTAGGAAAGAATTCAGCAGAAAATAGAAGATCCTTGTAAAACTGTAAGATCAAATAGATCATCTGGTTAAAAAGTTTTTACTGTACTGACATGTTGTTAAGGGTTTTGTTATGTTTTTTGTTTTGTTTTGTTTTTAAATAGGCTTCCTACTTATTCCAAAAAATGTTAAGAATGAATAATCTGGCTTTTTTTGTTTTTTACATAATCTTCATTAGTTGAGCATTCACCACATAAGACAGGAAATTATTGCAAAATATGTGCTATTTAATTGCAAGGTAGCAGGAGTTCTACTGGATTAGCAAATCAGGGGGGATTTAGAAAGTTCTATTTTAAGAATACGTTTTGAGATTTAAATGTGCTGACCGGTAGCATTATGTATTCAAGGTCCATTCTGTCACCAGTCCTTAGCAATGTGTAGTAATCACCAATTCTTATGTTAAACCACATTCTGAGCTATCTAATATGGGAGGACCTTCATTAGGTGACACCCTTGAAAGAGTGTCAGAAGATTATGGCTTGAGGCTTCATATATTCGGTTCAAGTGAAAATGTGTTTGGGTATTATGCACAGATGCAGTTTTGTAGATGTAAGGATCACAAAGTTGGTTGGGAATATTCATTAGATATGCATCTTCTGCTGGGTAGAAAAAGCAAGTGGCTTTAAAACATCAATATAGTACATTAATATTACACTATATAATTTTTACTTTCTCTCATTATTTCTCTAAGTACCCTAAGTTCCTTTAGGATATTATTTGTATATTTAAAAAAAAAAAATCATGATCTTATAAACAAAAGGTAGCCTAGAAGAAATGCGAAAATTTGAGCAATGCTGAGTTAAAAAAATCAAGATAAGCTCTAGGAGAAAATGCACATTACAGAATCGTCCCGTTCTACATTCAAAATCTTTTTTAAATGCAGTAAAGTATCGTAAGTTGGTGTCTTGGTTTGAGACAAATTAGGAAGAAATGTCCTGAGATGAATGAATCCTCTAATGGAAGGGAGGTTTTGGCAGCTACTCCCCCACAGGTTTGAGAGGAATTTCTCAGAAGAAAGCGAAAAAAACCTGTTTATTTAACAANGGCTTCCTACTTATTCCAAAAAATGTTAAGAATGAATAATCTGGCTTTTTTTGTTTTTTACATAATCTTCATTAGTTGAGCATTCACCACATAAGACAGGAAATTATTGCAAAATATGTGCTATTTAATTGCAAGGTAGCAGGAGTTCTACTGGATTAGCAAATCAGGGGGGATTTAGAAAGTTCTATTTTAAGAATACGTTTTGAGATTTAAATGTGCTGACCGGTAGCATTATGTATTCAAGGTCCATTCTGTCACCAGTCCTTAGCAATGTGTAGTAATCACTAATGCTTATGTTAAACCACATTCTGAGCTATCTAATATGGGAGGACCTTCATTAGGTGACACCCTTGAAAGAGTGTCAGAAGATTATGGCTTGAGGCTTCATATATTCGGTTCAAGTGAAAATGTGTTTGGGTATTATGCACAGATGCAGTTTTGTAGATGTAAGGATCACAAAGTTGGTTGGGAATATTCATTAGATATGCATCTTCTGCTGGGTAGAAAAAGCAAGTGGCTTTAAAACATCAATATAGTACATTAATATTACACTATATAATTTTTACTTTCTCTCATTATTTCTCTAAGTACCCTAAGTTCCTTTAGGATATTATTTGTATATTTTAAAAAAAAATCATGATCTTATAAACAAAAGGTAGCCTAGAAGAAATGCGAAAATTTGAGCAATGCTGAGTTAAAAAAATCAAGATAAGCTCTAGGAGAAAATGCACATTACAGAATTGTCCCATTCTACATTCAAAATCTTTTTTAAATGCAGTAAAGTATCGTAAGTTGGTGTCTTGGTTTGAGACAAATTAGGAAGAAATGTCCTGAGATGAATGAATCCTCTAATGGAAGGGAGGTTTTGGCAGCTACTCCCCCACAGGTTTGAGAGGAATTTCTCAGAAGAAAGCGAAAAAAACCTGTTTATTTAACAAGCAGGCATGAAAAAGGAATGAATAATGTTAAATAATAAAACCTCTGACTGTGGAGTAGATTCAGAGTCCTTTCTGTAGATGTGGCTCTGCTCTCTCTGGAGCTGGGGTGCAGCGCGGGCCCCTCTGGGCTGTGGCGTGGGGCCTCCCAGTGATGGTGTTCTGGAACAGAGCAAAGCTGAACAGTCCCAGAAGAACAAGAAGAAGAAGCCACAGGTCCTGGAAAAACTTCTTGCCTCAGCCAACGAACAAGAAGCTAGCTAAAAAGCAAAAGAATCTGCTGCAGAGCCGAGAGCTGGGAAGAGAGTGAGTGAGCCAGTTATCTGTGATTTTGAACACAGCCACCAAAAGAATTCCACAGGCTTTCCTCCCTCTCTCTCGGATTTGGCTTAAAGGCACAGAATCCATGTCTGGGCAATAAGCAGATGATAGGGAATACAGTATCATACAGTCACCCCAGGACAGCTGGTTAGACATTTTTCCTTAATTACATATAATGACCTTGAGATTAGCCCAGTTGGCCAGACCTCTTTGCTAATAGCACCCAAGCTGTGGGTTCAATCCCCCTATGTGCCATTCACTTAAGAGTTCAACTTGACCATCCTCGTGGGTCCCTAGTCAGAAATAGAAAAAACATATTAAAAAATGCACCTTGCCAGTAGACGCTCTACATAAACAGGAAAATCTATCTAAAATTACATACACCTAGAAATACTTTAACTGCCTTAGTACATTAAATTTTTATACTTTATTTAATATTTATAGATAGTTTAAAATAACTGTGTCAGTAAAGAAGTTTTACTGCTGTAGGCACTTGGGCCCTGAAATACAAATACGTTGTGTTTAGCAATATTTTTTTCAAAGCAGTTTCAGTCCATCAGTTTCTTGAATGCTTTCACAGTCCATTTTTCCAGACAGAGCACTTAATTTCTGAGCTTCCTCCTGAAAGCCTCTCTGTACAGCTGACCTTTGAGTAGTCATATCACTGCATTGACCTGCCTGATAAGGAGTGAAGGGGACTGAAGACTTGATTGTATGACAAAAGACTTTATATATATATTTATATAATGTTAAATCTGCCAAGAAGCTGAAGTTTAAATCAATCTTTCTTGATGCATAATAGCTGAAGATGCAGGCAAACTCTCTTTATACCTGAACACTACTGAGACTATACACACAATAAAAAACTTCAGATCCTTCAGGAAGAATGTAAAAATGCCATAAAGTCAACACATAGCCTATGAAACCAGATAAATAAATATGAAATATGAAACAGACAAACAAAACCCCCAAACTTCCTGTGGAAATCTCATGCTGACAAAACCAGCACCCTCATTTTTGATGTCTTGCTATTGAACTCTGAAAACTTATGAATATTAGAATCCTGGTCCCACTAGGTGAAATCCATAGCTAAGTAAAATGAAGAACATCAATATTGAATCAGTTTTCATATTGTCATATTTTGTCACTGTGTCTCTTTTTTTAAATTATATTTTACCAGTTTTATTGTACAACGGAATAATAGATAAGTTATAATATTAAGAATCTTTTAGTAGAAGTCTAAGAATGAATGACAAAATTAAAAATTAAAGGAGAAATATTCAAATACTCAAAATCTCTGACTTTTGAATGATGCAATGCATAGTAATGAATGGTTATTAATGTCATCCACAAACATATAATACATATACAGTAAAATGTAAGAATACATTTGTAAGAGGCAGTATACTTTCTTAAAAATATGTGTTTCTTTATGAAGAAAAGGGTTTTATCCCTCCCCAAAAAATGTTATTATATCGCATATTGCTCTACAATAGAAATGATGAATTATTCTTTCAATTTATCTATTTAGCAAACAGTTTTCTTACAATATTATATTTGGTGTTTTTCTCTTGTAACAGTTTTCAGCAAGTTCGATGTGCATATTTCTGAATAAGAAGACTGTCTCTTGCACAAACCCTTGCACTTTAATCAAAAGTTGGGAGTTTTCTTTACAAGATGCATAAGAGCATATTCTAAAACAGATTCGTTTTGGATATAGAACTAGTTGAAACACTCTCAAAAGCATAGAATCACAGGATATTCTCAGTTGTAAGGAATCAACAAGGACCCCTGAGTCTAATCCTGGCCCTTCCCAGGACAGCCCCAAAGAGTCACCCATGTGCCTGAGGGTATTGTCCAAACTCTTCTAAAGCTCTGGCAGGTTGGATACTGGGACTTATTCCCTGGGAAGCCTGTTCCAGTGCCCAACCACCCTCTGGGTGAACACGTTACACTTCAGCCAATAACTAAATTAATAAATGAAATGTGTGAAACAACAAAAGCAGGTTTTGCAGTAGCTTTAGAAATCTGGAAATTGGTTTCTTTCAATGCAAGCTGCTATTTTCATAACGGTCAAGTTCAAAAACAAAAGTAACGTACTGTGGAAAAAAGTTTGTCAACAAATTATGTCAGTACAAAACTCAATAATAATGGAACATCTTGAAAATTGTCTGTATAAACATATTTTTAAGTATGTCCTGGTGGTCAGTTAAATAGGTTATCAGATGCATAATCTGTCGAATCTTACAGTGAATGGTTTCATTGAACATTAATTGAGCATTAATTTTCATTTAATTAAAAATGGATTTGTACTATATAAACTATATAAATACATGTATTATATTTGTGTTTGTCTTGAGGTTTTGTGGGTTTTTTTGTTTTGATTTTTTTTTGCATAGAATAGAATTAAATTTTTGCAGGTGAATAGAATTAAAAAAAAAATATATATACATGGCAGAACTACGATAATAAAAAGCAATTTTTTCCCTCTACATGCTGTTCTGGTATAAAAGCTTCATTCTACTTGCAACATTATCCAATGATGACATTAATAATCTTCCTTTCTTTGATGCTTGTGCACGTAAGTCACAAGCGTAAGTGGAAGTTAGAAGTAGTCCCAAAAAAATCCACAAAGAGAAATTCTCGGTGTCTTGTAGAATAGAGGAGGAACAGAAAATAAAATACACTAAGGAATATAAAAAAAATTAAGAAGTTTTTGTTTATTGTGGATACAGTTTAAGCATCCCGCAGTACAAATTATCTCTTTTTTTGTTGCTATGAATTTCACTGCAATAAACAAAATATCCAGTGCAGACATATGTTCTTAACTCATTTACATATTGTAGCACAATAGTATTAGGATCAATTCCTTGTTAACAATTCAGGATATTCTCACATTAAATTTTGCTTCTTTCAGAAATGCATATAACATACAGAAAAGATAAATACAACATTTAAATTTCTATTAGAAGCATTTGTTCTAATTTCCGAAACACCTCTTTTAAAAGGTGGCAAAGTCTGTAGCCTACCTGCCTCATGCAGTGCCTCTAACAGAAAGAGTAGAAAACAACAAAATGAATGCAAGGATTTGAAGGTTATCCCAGCCAGTTCTAGCTTTGGAAATTGTAGTGACAGATGCTTCCTCTACAATTTCTGGCATCACTGAAGCACACTCTTGCTACTCATTTTGCATCATTAAATTTATATTTTCAGGTAATATATGATATATGACATTTTTCCAATCTAAATAAAAATTAAAATTATACTTTCCTATCTGTAAATTATGTATTTCATTCAAGATGTACATAAATAACAAAAATTTCTTGGGGTACCTGTACTTTCTATGTGTTTCATCTGACTAGCTGCTGTTCCAGTAATTACAAATAAATGGGATGATCCCCCTGAGAACACCTCCACTGCTGTGCTCTGCTCTTTACCTTGATTATGTCCATTTCTTAGAGGACATTCCTTCTAGAAATAAAAGAGCCTTTAATCTGAATAATTTCCAGTGAACAAGTACAACCCCTGTTAGGAACTTTATCTAGTACTAAGGAAGCACAGAAAATCAAAATCATTGACTAATTCCTGTGTTTTGTTTTAAGGGAAGATTGATGCTGTCTGAATTTAAATAGCTACACAGTCTACTAAGAGTTTTAAAAGAAGTGGGTGTTTAGAATATGCTTTTAAACATGATGAAGTTACCAGAGACACAAGGAAAGTTATACTGTATGTATATGCTATATGTCCTTAGATCTGTGTATACACAACAGCTTACTATATATTATTTGCATATAATATGTATATACCTCTATATGCATACTTACCTAAAGAATAGCTTATATATATATATATATATAGATATATATAT
>VZTN01018120.1:1270-12694 GCA_013400515.1 Erpornis zantholeuca
AAAAAAAAAATAAAAGCTTTCCTTTCAAGCAGGTGGAATAAAACAGTTCCAAATTCCTCATTGAAACTAACGAACCAAAAAAAGTAATTTGCTAGATCCAAACAGAAATTAGGCTTTGGAGAAGGAGAAAGAGTAAAGCCTTATATATAGAGTTGGCTTTAATCTACCCTGCAGTCCATTGTCTCCCAAAGCAAAAAGGCATACAGGCAGACTGAATATACACAGCATATACTGCTACTGGCAAACTTCTGTCTCTGCTAATAAAAGGGGTTAAACATCATGATATTCTAGAAAATACTGTGCTTCATTTCAATTTTAACAAAACAAATATGAGCACATAATTTTACTGGAATGACATCATTAAACCTGAAAATAGTTGCCTTCACTACACATATATAAAGGCAGAAAAGAATCACACACTGGGGCTGAATGCTCTGGGGCAAGATGAGCATGTCATCCATGAGCATGTTATATATATATAACCACCTCCATATATACACATCATGAAAATATTATTAAATCTTGTATTAAAAATACTGTAACCTGCCCTTCTTTGAGGGGAGCAAGAACATGATTCTGACAGAGTAGGCTTTACAGATCACTGGAAGAATCTTAAATATCACCCTCATAGGAATGATATCGTGAAGTTATTGAAGAAATTGTAACAAGACAGAATGTGTTACTCTGGAAGACATGTTAATGTGATGACAAACCCAAAAATAAAAATATTTTTTCAAATGGATAGTTAATATCAACATAAATTATTGATTCTATCAGTTTTATTAGTAATGCTAGAAAAGATAATTATTGAATAATGATTTTATTATGGATGACTACTGGGTTTTACATATTGGATAGATTATTCTTAGGATGATTTTTTTTTTCCTGAAGGATGAGGAAATTCTTTTCTGGAAGTTTCATTAGATACTATTGAATCAAGTTTTATATCACTTTTCATCTGTGATAGAAAATACAAATGGGGTTGTTAAAAGGTAGTACAAACCACTTGCTTGAAAAGACCAGGAGCTGAATATAAAGGAGAACTGTCTAACTGAGGTTCATTTTTCATTGGCATATAAAAGTCTTCCATTTCATTTTATTCACACTTAATCACACAGTTAAATCTATCTGAACAAATGAAATCTTAATTACAATAATTAGGAATTAAAAATTTGTATTTTTTTCAGTAAACTCATTAAGTCTTAGTCAACACATTGCACAAATTTGCAATAAAAAAATGTCCTTAATTACATTATGCTATAAAGTGAAAGACATAGGACAAACTTCTCAGTTCAATTCTGTTTCCCTGTTTTCCTTTTGACCTTATAGAGCCTTCTGTGGGTATAGCAACAAAATTCACTGAAAATAATTTTCAAGATATTTTGTGAAATCATATCTGTGATACCATCATATTGCAACTTTTAGCACTAAACTCTTTACTATAGTCCTGTAGGTCCAGTGAATAACATCTTCTAGTTTATAAGCCTAAACCAATTAATCTAATGCTATCTATAAAATATTTATTCTTTTTTTTTGGAGCATTTTCAGTCAGACTCCAGTTGTTTCCAGCTCCATGCTTTTCTTCCTCCTATGCATCACCCTCCATTATTATGCAAGTGCAGCGCAAGCCAAAAGACTGTCAGAGCCAAAAAAAGGAGGCTGTGTCCTCATCCAAATTCTGACTTTGTCATACATTCCAAAATGTTAGGCTCAAGTTAGATGAGAAGCATGACTACATCCCTTGATCCACTGTATACACTCCTGTAGATTTAGCTCAGTAAGCAGTTAACCTTTGTTTCCAGGAAAAATGCTGACGGATGGTCAAGTTGTATACTGGTACCTCTTGATTCTATTTTTGCCTAGCAGCTATCCATCCCATCAGTCCCCAGACTTTTTATACATGAGTTTTAAATGCACACCCAGGACTTTGTATCAGTTGAACTTGACCAGGTTCCTGCCGGTCCAGCATTCCAATTTAATGAGATTCCTCTGAATAGCATCACTATCCTCCAGAAAATCAGCAGCATTCCCCCACCTTAGTGCAATGCCACTTGCAAACCTGCTAAGGATGGTGTTCTTCTCTAGCTTATGGATGAGGACATTAAACATTTCTGAGAACATTTCCTCACTTTCCTAAAGATCCTACTCTCTTGGGATGACTGCAGACAAAAAGATGTATTGACCAGTTTTCCTACGTTGAGAGTAGCAGGCCCAGACTACCTCTCCTTGATAATTTTTGCCAGCACTACTGACAGAAAATTGTTGTCAAAGATCCCCTGGACTATTTGGATCCTATTGTGTTCCTCTTTTGGCAGGTGTCAAAGTGGTCAGAGTCCCCCATGAGAAATGTTATTTTCAACCTGGGTCTTCCTCTAGTTGTTTCAACAAGACTTGTCTGCCTACATGCTTTGATTGGGATGTCTGTATCTGTACCCACTCTGGTCCCAACTCAAAAGTTCTCAAGGCAGTCCTGTTTCATAAAAGAGTTCTTGCCTGTGAGCTCCTCCTTCAGGCAGAGTACAACTTGTCCTTCCATAAAAAGTTTAGAAGGACTTTGTATCTGTTTCCCTCGTTCCAGAAGGGCAAGCATTTGTCCCACCATGTTGCTGTAATTCCTATGACATTATAATTCCATTACCAAACACAGACTTATGGTTTCCACAGGCTCCACTCCTTTTATTTGTCCATTCTGCCTTTTTCAGTTCCTCCTCCAGTCTTCGGTTTTCCAGCAACTTCAATCCCTAGTTTTTATTTCTCTTCCTACTTGGCTGTTTCCTGATGAGGGCTGTCTTGTCGTCTCAGGATCCTGTTTATTTTATAAATTCTGCATGTTTATGTGCAGACACTTCACATCGCCCCTCGATCTTCTCACTTTCTCATGAGGAGTGAAACAACTCCCCCATTGTACCCTGGGTGCTTCCCCATTATGTGTAAGCTTTGCTCCCTCATCTGTCACAATTAGCTTCTAGAGCCCAGCACTGAAGAATACAGGTTAAAAGATACAAGAAGACTATGCAGAGCAGCTGCTCCACCCTTGGAAAAAGTTTTCTACAGGAGGAAAAAGTACTCATGGTAAGCAAATAGAATATATAAGATTACTTGAGGACTAATTGTTGTGCACTCTCAGCATGTAATGATAAAAAGCTTCAAACCTTCACTGATACCATTCCCAGATTTTAAAACATATAAGATTACTGGATAGGTTAAGAAAATGTATCTAATTCTTATTGACTTGTTATCAGAAGTAACCTACAAATCTTGACCTGCATTTAGATATTTACTTCTTTAGGATTTTTAATGTTGATTTTTTTCTCCCCACACTTCCTGGCATCTCTCAGATGTACAGAAAGACCTTCTTCATAGATGACAGTTCCAAAGTTTCATTAGGAGCTCCCAGGTTATTTTAATTCCATCCTTACTTGAAGATCAACTAATTGTCATCATGCTCATTAGAAAAACAGAGCATGAAACCTTCTCCTGCTAACTGTGACAAACAAGCAATCCTTCCTTCTAACTACATGAACTATCCTTTAAATTTGGACACTTAAGAATTTGGTTTTAGAGTGCAGTAAGCCTAAGCTGCCTAAACAATAAAAAAGGAAAGACACATTCATAGGAACAATTCCTACAGCCCCAAATTCTGAATGTCCAGGGTGGTAACACTCTTAAGATGCTTAAAGTTAGGGATAATGAAGCTAGAACTCAATATTACGTAACTAGCAAACTGTAAGTTTGTTTTTAAAATACCAGTCTAACAAAAAAAAAAAAAAAAAAAAAAAAAAAAAAAAAAAAAAAGAAAATAAGACAGCTGAAATCATCAATGTAATGAAGAAAAAAATCCTAAATAAACAACTAAGAAGAAAACTCATTTTATTACGTGAAAAATAGTTTAGAAATACAAATTCTCACATAATAGGAAAAAATTATCTGGACAGGTTTTCTATGAAGATTGAAGATCATTTTGACTGTTCTGGTGTAATGGGGTGTTACAGAAGAAGTAAATTGCATTTTACTCCTATTTTAGGACTTTAGGATCTTAAGGGGTCTCCATTAAGGTTAAGTGATACCACTAAAGTGCTCATATTTACAAAAGAGTGTAAAGAAATCCAAGTCTCAATGAGAGGTAAAGTGTTGCAGTTATTTTCAGTGGGTAAGGTTTCTATCATTAGCTGGGTATTTCTTCAGTTTACTCTTATATTATTCCTGTTTTAATTTTGGAAAGCCCAGACTAAATTGTTAGTAAAACCCTAATTTTAAATAAAGGCAAGGTTTCACTTTTTTTTTTTTTTTTAATAGGTTTTCTTATTCCAATCATGTAACTGATTTTTTTCAAGTTTATTGTGAAAGAAGATTACTAGCTATAATCTGTTATGAGTATCTATTTGACAGATTATATGCTCCTTTCACATACAGCATTAGAAAACATATATTTATTACATTTTATCCGCTATTCATTTTATTTCAACACATAGTATCAATTCTACTAATTATATTTGTTATATTCAGTTATAAATTTGATTATTATTAGAAAATTCTAAATAAATTACTGTAGTCAGATGAATTCATAAAATTTTAAATTTTATATTGCTGAAATAAAATAGTAGTTTAATTTTTGATGTTTTGATTGTAAGACTACCTCACAGACTTTACAAAAAATTTTCCCAATAAAGTTTTCACTTTATCACTGAATCACTGGTTTTCTGTTGGATTTTATGAGTGAATAAAAAAATTCAGAGGAAGAGATATCATAATAGTCCTCTATGCTGTTTTCAGGGAATAGACCACATCTTTCACAGTATTTTTGACCTTCAATATTTTCACATAGGACACCATAAGCCTTCTGTAGAAAAGCATTTTCATCTTTCAGTGAAAACATTTTCCAGAACATTTTCTCTGCTAGCCAGAACTTAGCAAATAAGAAAATTGATTGAAAAATTACTAATAATAAGACTTAAAATTATGTAAAATTTTGAGCCTTTAAGCATTTTCAAAACTAATTAATCTTCACTGTAACACTATTGCTTAGTTTATTTCAGTATCATTTTTACTGTTAAGCCAGAAGTGGTATCTAACTTTAAATCATATAAACAGCCAACAATAAAACCTGAAAACAACAAATAAAAGTAGACTTTTGATCATATGCTTTCCTACAAGGAAATGTCTGAAATCTCGACTTTGTTGCATTTTCCTTATCATTGAGGTGGTCCAGAGAACAGATATTTTTCAATAAAATAAAGACTTAATTTAAAATTTTTGCTTTTCCTTAGTGGTAGAATGCAAGTTTAGCCTTGGAATTTCATGAAGGCCAGAAGAAATACTATAATCCCACAGAAGTCCAGGGCGTATATTTTTTGACAACAAAAATACTTGACTGATCAAACCTTTCTGGGTCACAGCAGTTGCTTACAGCAAGGCTTCCTTTGTCTTACCCCATCTCTCTAATAGTGCTGCTGTTTCTGAAATTCATATCAAGAGGATCAGCAACAAATGGTACATCCAGTCAAAATATCTGTCTGTCAAAAAGCTGAAAGGTTTTTGGTCATGATGTTGGGTTTTTTGGTTTGTTGGTTTTGGGTTTTTTTAATCACCTAGACATCTGTTTAGTGTAAGGGTATGTGGAAGGCAAGGGGAAACTCCCTTCTAGTCATCTGACCAAAGACATGGTCAAATGGGTTTGACCCCCAAACACAGAGAGACCAAATCCAACCAACAAACAAGAAAAAAACCCGGTGAGTTACATGATTGACAAAGATGGAATGCGAGAAAGTTATTTTGGTAAGATCACCTGACTCAGGACCTTAATCAAAATGGGTGACCAGGGACAAGAGGAAGACACTAAAAAAATCCATACTGAGACACGGACCCACCAGACTGGTCTGGCAACAAGAGAGATAATGAGAAGTAATAAACCTCATCAGTCATAATAATTAATTGGCTATGAAGAAAATGCAGGATCCACTTCAAAGAGAACCAACACGAAGAAACTGCAGGATCCACTTCAAAGAGAACCAACTTGAATTTCACACATATGATAGGGATGCAGCCCTCAAGGTTCATGATGTTGGGAGGAGTCTCTAGGATTGTAATTAATCATGAGGCACTCTGCAGAGAAAAGGGGGTCAGGGAGGAACAGAGAGGTAATCAGGCAGCAAGAGGTGTAAAAGGGATATAAAACAGGAGTGGCCACCATGCTTGTCCAGCTGAGACCTGCACCTGACCACCTCAGTCTGTCCTGTCTTCTCATATCATTTTAGTAAATATTTTCTTATCTCTCCCTGCGTAATTTCACTTTCTATCCTCTGTATTATATTGGTGTGAGAAGTAAGACTCTTGCTGTGGGTGCCCAGGGCCTGGGGTGTCAGTATCTGAGGTCGATGCAGTTACTGACAATCAGCAGCTGCAGGAGCCAGTGGGGTCCTTTAGCCTCCAACCACTAAGATGAGAACAGTGAGTGTGCCCAAAGCTGGCTGTTAGGGGTACTGGGATGAATGAGGCAAGTGAGGGGCTCAGTATCAGCAGCTGGAGCGAGACCATAGGTCCCATGTACCTGGTATCATTTGCTGGGGGTCAGTATCTGTATCTTTACCAAATTGAGTTTGGGTGTGCATGTGTATCTGCCAGCAAAGGTCAAGCTGGATCACCTGTCAAGATCACCGGGTCTGGGGTAAGGTATAAGGACAGCAGAGTGTCCACACTTGTATTTGGGGGACCCATGAGTGGGGGGTGCCTATGGCATGAGTTTGTGTGTGTAACCTGTGTGTGTTCCTGTGTGTCAGTCTCTGGGATACATGTCGAGCAAACACGAAAGCAACAGCTGTGTCCCTCAGTCTTGGGCAGTGACCCTGGGCTCCCAGACAACAAACTGAACTCCAAGTCCTGGGCTGGAGCTACTGGGGCACATCACTTAACACTGTGCATCTGAATTGTGATGAAAGATGGAGAGCAAACTCTGCAGAACATGGCTGTAAACATGGGCTGGAGCTTTAAAAATCAGAAATGCGATGCTGACTTGTACTGGAGATCTACAGTTTCCCTGCAGTACTCTATTAATTTCACACTTAATAAAGCCTTTTTCAAACACACTATCTAAGCTAAAATTGTGTAAAAGATGACATATCAAGAGTTTTCAAGGATCTGTAAGTAGTGATTACCCCTACACTACTTCTTTATATTCAATAATGATCTTTTCCAAAGAAAAGAAATGTTTCCATCATGGCTAAAGTGCTACAGCTGTCTTATTCATTGTAATGAACTACTTTAAATGAAGAGACTCATTTGTATGAATAAAGAAGTATGTTTCAAGTGGCTCAGCAATTTGTAGGTTTTCATTCTGGAATTAAATATTTCCTTTCTGTTGTACATAATTTGTGTCCCTTGAGAACCCTTGTTTTCTCACGGTAGATCATACTCTGAGAATATTAAATCCCTTAAGATACAATAATGATACTCTTCTCATAAAATGTATTTAAGAAGCATTGAAGAGTGATGTGATAGAATATAAAAGAATAGCAATATTTCTTGCATTGCAACCAAGAGCAAAAGCTGACATTTCGGTAATGGCCATTCTAAATCTGAGAGCCTGTGTGATATTGTTACAATTACTAAATAAAGGCTTAAATAAATTTTTATATGTCTGAGAGGAAAAAATATTTTAAATGTAAAAACTAGGGCACTTACCTCCTAAAGCCCACATTCTGCTAAAGACAAATGCCCCACTCATTTTTCCTTTGGGAGAAACTAAGTACAGAAAGATGTGAACGAGAAGGGCAGTTTAGAGGGGTACTGAAAACTGAATTAATGATTCATGTAACAAATGCACCTTTTATCCAAAATACTTCAAGAACAAACAAGCCAACAGATGTGTGTCTAAAATGCCACAAAACTGCAAAGTAGAAGCTGTAATTTTGAGTTTAGCATGGCAACAGTTATTAATGTGTTATCTCAAAATCTACTTCACCCTTTGCAGATATAGGTGGATCTCTGTCTGAAAAGTGACCCCAAGGCTCTCATCACAGAGACAAAACTACACTCAATGATTATCCATACAGACATCATGCTGGCAAAAATGTATAATGTTGCTTCCCTAGCAGAAATATCTAGCTTGTGTAACAGGTATTATAGAGTTTAGCAAAGAACTGATAAACAGTATCAGTGTGTAAAGTGAATATTATCAGAAGCAGTCAGTGAAAATGTATAAAAAAACCCCAAAACCAAAAACACCTGAAAAAGTGAATTCACTCATTTCCTTTGGCAGCCTAAGGAACAGGATCTTGCACTTGTTTATTGTTGATTGTATGTCTCTTTTGACTTAATCAGTGAAAATTTAAGCATATTCCTAATACGGTATTATGTCTCTGTGAAGAAGATTGAGAAGTCACAAAAAGGTGGAATTGGAAGAGGAAAGGAACCGGAGAAAATGTGATATTGCTTCTTGAAGAGATGTGAAGCTGATTTTCTTCCTTATTGTTAACGAGCAGATGTTTGACCCCCTAAATAGACCAACCTGGTTGGCACAGTTTTGCATTCCTGTTGGGAGCCTCAGGAAAGAGCCCAGGGCAGACTGACCACAGAGAGTGAACTACCCTTTACATCCTGGCTGCAATCATACCAACCAAGTTTTAAGTTGGGAGGAAAAACCGAAGAAATCTAGTACTCCTCAGCAATATATGAATAAGACCTTAGTACCAAGGGTCACAAAAATGTCAGAGATGAATTAAAATCTATAATTTCATGTATAAGATATGTAATCCTAACTAATTGGTAACTGTGGATTTTTTTTGTGTGTGGGTCTTTATTAGTTAGTCTGAACTTGGATAAATTTGATAACTTGATCAGCCACTATATTTCCAAAGCTGTGATGAGTTGCTAAGTAATTCTATAGCAACGATATATTTTACATTCTTTTCAGCTAATATAGTAACATTTTTTTGATGCCTTTAGAGGCTAAATATGGGACCCATTCATGAAATGTTTAGCTCTAACCAGTAGTGTGAATGGTGTCAAGGTGAAACACAGATATTACATAATTATATTCCAATGCTGTATTGGATGATATTTAGTTTTCCAAAATTTATAAAATTGAAGTTAATAACACTGTATATAGAAGACAGAAAAGTTTAATAGCTATGCCTAAAATACTAAAGATTGTCCAATACTTGGATGCTAACAGAAGTGTAATTAAAAAAGAGAATATGATGCAGACTTAAAATTACAAAGTGGTATACTTCTTTCTGTGGATGAAATTTGTAAACTCATTTTTGCAACTTGAATGTGAATTAATATTGTACTTGCAATTCTCCTTAATTTAATTATAAAATTTGTCCAAGTGCTTTTCTATGTCTCAGAAAATGTACAAGAGTAACAAAGGCTTTCGAACTCTGAACTATATTATCCATAGTATTATCAAAACCAGTTATGTTTTACCATCAGAATGTAACTTCAATTACTTTCTTGTGTTATTCTTTATCAGATACTACACTTGAGCTTTAATGCTATGCATAAATTGTTGCAAAAAGATTAAGACAAAAGTTTAAAATATAAATTGCAATGGTGTGTTAAAAAGATTTTGTACATTTATTATGAGAAAGTCTTTAATTAAAAGCTCAGATTGATTTATTTTGTCCTTCCTGAAATATCTCGTCATAGAATAGAGAGGGTTGCATTATTTCACACTAGCCATATGTTTTATTTACTATTAAATTTGTATGCCCTTGATTCCAGAGAACACAACCACTATTTGAAGCTAGAATTAGTAATTTACTCCTGAGATTTTGTATCATGTTCTTCTATATTAATTAAGCAAGACAAGGAATTTATATCTGAGGTGCCAATGATATATAATTTAATAATAAGCAAATAATTAGATTGTTCTGAAAGAATGCCAAAGAAGTAAATAAATATTTATAAACTGGACTAATTTGTCTTGAGCGTCTACTTGAAACTAGAATATTTTCAAGTTTAAGAAACTTAAAATTCTTTCTAAAAAAAACCCAACACTAATCAGGTGTCAAGAAAATACAGAATAGCAGAATCACAGAATGGCTGAGCTTGAAAGGAAGCTTTGAATGTCATCTGGTCCAACTTCCCTATTCAAGCACAGCAACCTAGAACAGGTTACCCAGGCCCATGTCCAGACAACTGTTGAATATCCCAGAAGGAAGACTGCACAGACTTCCTGACCAGCTTGTGCCAGTGCTCAGACAGAAGAGTTTTCTGGTGTTCAGAAGGAGCCTCTTGTGTTTCATTTTGCTCCCATTGCTTCTGGTCCTGTATCTGGGCACCGCTGTCAGTAAATTACACTGAACAGTCCCAGATCTCTCAGCCTTTCCTCATGTGTGACCTTTCCTGATTCTTAATTACATATGTGGACCTACCATTATGTCTGTATCTCTTTTGTACTGGAGAGTCCTGAACTGGACGAAGGAATCCAGGTGTCCACTCACCACTGCTGAGTAAAGTGGGGAAGGATCAAGTCCCTCAGTGTGTTGGCAACACTCCTAATGCAGCACAGGATTGCATTGGCCTTCTTTGTAACAGGAGCACATTGCTGGCTCATGTTCAGTTTGGCATCTAGCAGAAGCCCCAGATCCTTTTCTGCAAAGCTGCTTTCCAACATGTTCTGGTGCCTGCCATTATTCCTCTGCAAGTGAAGAGCTTTGCACTTCCCCTTGTTGAACTGCACGGGGCTCCATTCAGCCCTTTTCTCCAGACTGTCAGAGAACCCTCCAGAAGCAACAGCCTCAGACTTATCATTTGCTCCTCCAGGTTTATTGTCATCTGCAAACTCTGTCCTGTCACCTGGATCATTAATCCAGATGTTAAACCCAACTGGACCCAATACTTACCCCTGGATTACACTGGTAGCCTCCAGCTAGACCTCTGGTCCCTTCTGTTCAGACAGTTTTCAATCCAGCACAGTGTCCAACCTGTATTTCATCAACTTCTCTGATGGGATCTTATGGGGGATGGTTAAAAGCCTTAGTGAAGTTAGATGGACAGTAAACACTGTTTATCACATTTTTCATTTTTTTTTCAAGCATGGCTTCCCATTTTTGTCCTTTATAATTAAACTGATAACAATGTGATTAAACACTGACAGCATATACCAATGTTATAAAAATGTTTTGTATGGTATTCTGACACAATGATCATGCTTTCTGTTTACCTGTTTATCCATCTGCACATCTAACATCATATCTTACCTATATTACAGCTGTGCAGGTTTCTTGACCACTCTTAATTGGACCAATTTGGAATATTTTCAATAACTGTTTGTGTTATCCCCTTCTCAAAAGAATAGCAAACCTATTTTCAATATTTATTTTTGCATCCCTTTCACTTATACCCACCGCAGAAAATGCTTTCAATCATGTAATTAGATTGATGGCTACTTGCTCTCAAAAATGGCCTTTTTTCTTCAAATCA